>JACWBX010002668.1:0-10965 GCA_014622435.1 Polypedilum pembai | reverse complement strand
TTTTATCAGAGCCCGAAATCGTCGCATAACTTACTCAATGAGTAAGTAAATTTTGTTACTCAAGTAAATTTACGCACGATTTACTCATGAAATTTTACTCAAGTAAATTTACTCATGAGTTACTCATGAAAATTTACTTGAGTAAATTTACTCATGATTTACTCACGAAATTTTACTTGAGTAAATTTACTCATGAGTTTACTTATTCATCCGACGATTTCGGGCTCTGTTAAAAAGTTTAAATTTTTATTAAAAAAATTAAAACGTTTTCTTGCTCGTAAAATATTTATTGCAGAATAAATTAAATTATTCATAAGTTTTTCTTTCTTTGTGCTTTATCTGTCTGATATACAAATACTTATCTTAATATCATAAAAAAATTTCTTTGAAAAAACAAAAGCTTAAATTAAAAAAATGTCATCATTCACTTATAGTGATTAGAGTTTCATAGCTGTTAAGTAAAAAAAAATAGGTAAGGCAATAGAAATATTGAATTAATATATGATTTTATTTTTAATGACGTAAAATTCACATGATGCACTTCATCATAAAGGAATGAATTTATACACAAGAGAAAAAGTAGCAATTTCAATGACATTTGGTTAAGTTATGTATATAATTAGAATTATTT
Source organism: Polypedilum pembai (assembly GCA_014622435.1). Classification (NCBI taxonomy): domain Eukaryota; kingdom Metazoa; phylum Arthropoda; class Insecta; order Diptera; family Chironomidae; genus Polypedilum; species Polypedilum pembai. The sequence goes on along the minus strand of JACWBX010002668.1, from coordinate 10,334 downwards.
ATAAAATAAAAATGGAACTGTTGAAATATGAGTTGATATTAGACATTATCATCATGAAAAAACCATTTCGTTTTCTTGGGATTTTTTGAGCAGGTTTTGGTATAAATTAAGTCATCTGGTGGTCTTTCTTTCTTTGTTGCAGAGCTCAACATGGATCGAATCGAAAGACAAACGGCACCAACTGATAAAGCTAAGATATTAAAGAATTATTTTTTAGATTTTTTAACATTATTTTGTAAAACTCACCTGGTGTCCAGTCTTGTGATAAAATCGATAAGCAAATATGCCCATTTGAATATATATGAGAATGCTCAGGAATGTTTTTGCCTGTGAACACAACACTTGGACTGTCAAATGGATATTTATCATTAAACAAAAATTGTAGTTCAAAACTTTCTCCTTGATAAATTGTTCCCTCTGCACCAATGATTGTTACATTCCACTCATTAATATTTTTCTCTATCTTCTCTGCATCAATTACTATTCCAGGTGTCGGATTCTTTACTAATTCTAATAATTCTTTTCTTAAACGTCGCTAAGATCAGAAGATTGAAAAATTTCATTGGAATCTAATGAAACGTCAAGTTGACATGAATTTATTATAAACACTTACCTCTGAAGGAGACGACATTTTTAATTTAATTATCAAATTTCAGCTTGTATAATAGGTCATTAAGTTTTCCTAATATTGTTGATAAATTTTTCTCAGAAATTTCAAAACAAAAACAAAAATTTTTCAAAGCTTACTTCGATTGATAGCTTGGAAAATATTAATTCAAATTTGTCACGTCCGTTATTTTTATATGAAACTTTTTTCTCATATAAAAGACAAAAGTTATCAATTGGAATGCAATTTTATGATCAATAGTTAGCGCTTCAACTAAACATTTTTTTTTGCACGACAATGAAGCAAAAACAAAAAAGTGGAGAAGCGAAAGAAAAATCTACAAATAATTTATCGTAAGATTTATGGTCGAAAAATGTGCATTAAATCCATTGAAAATCGTTGAGGCAACCTCTTGCATGACCTCATCCTTCGATATTGGTGATTTATGTCGCCTCTGTTACCTATAAGCTAATTTATTGCTCAATTGCAGCGAAAAATTTACTTTCTAATGTTTAATTCGCCAACAAGCCACAATAAGAGTTTTGAATAAGTTGGCTAAAATTTATATACGGAGCGTGCACTAAAATTACTCAAAGAAATTACGCTTTATGTTGAATAGGCAATGGATCATACTCCATAATTGATTAATTTTTATTATTCTTTGAAATTAATCCTTCACTTAATCCACTTTAATTACTATTCTTTAGATGAATTATTATTATTAGCATCGCCATTTATTCAAAAATATTGAAGAAAATTTTTAAAGGATGATTGAAAAACTTGAGCGCATTTTTGAATAATTTTTAATAAAAAATTAACTTGTAATGGATAAAAATAATTTAAATTTTTCAATTGCAACTTTTGCGTTTTTATTTCTTTACAATTAGAATTTTTTGATTTAGAAGTTAAATTACATATTTATCATTAAATAAAATCCTTTGAATTCATTAAAACCCATTCAATAATAAGTGATAAAAAACAAGCGATAAAATATTTTTCCTAAAAATCAAGCTAACCAAACATTTTTACAGCTAGAGATAGATCAACCGATAAAGAGGAGAGTGAAGAAAGATGGAAAAGAATTGCGCTTTTCTCTGCGCTAATATAATTCATCCATTACAATTCAATTTCTTCTCTTTCATTGGGAAATTCAAACAATCAACAATCAAGCACCAGTTGATCGCTTTGATAATCGTTATAAGGCTGTAGGCACTCAAGCCGGAGCAGATAATTTATTGTGAATTTCATTCCTTGTGGGGTCTATCTATGTAATGCAGGTCTTTTTTTCTCTGCCGCATAATGTTTACAACAACAGAGAACATAAAACAATTGTCTTCGCCTTCAAGAGAGTTTATTAATTTATTAAATAAAAAATTTACTTTATTTATTATGCAATTGCAATCGATTTTGATACTGATGCTGATTGCTATTAATATGAAAGAGAGAGAAAATAAAGAAATGAAATTCACTTGATTTTTTTCTTCTATACTTTGTCTGTCTTCACCGAAGATAAAGGAAAATTTGTCTTGAATGGAGCAATAAAATTATCGAGATTTAATGTTTGGTATCGAATCAGCTATTCTTATCGTTAGCAAATTGATTGTTGAAGATATTGATGCACATTGTCTATCCATCGTTTACAATGCTTTTTTTGCCTTTTTGGATGAATAAAGCTGTCAATTGGTAATCATTAATCACTATTTTAAATTTGGTAATAATTGCGACATCAATAAAATCCAAATTGGAAATTGAATTTTGGAAATTAAAAATTTCAATACGTTTCGTAATGTTGAGAAACTTCCTGAAATTTGTTTTTCTAAAACTAAACTCATAAACTCTAAAAATTAAAGTTTTTAACAACAGTTATAAAAATCTTATGACAATTCTTCTTTACAACTCTTATAAATTAGAATTTATAGCAAAAAAATTCTCCAAAACTTTATGCCATTTATAATATATTTTTATCTTTATAAATAAAGCAAAAATGCGCATTATTTTGAATGAAATCTCAACACAAAAATATTTCAAGGAAGAAGAATGAAAGAGAGAGAAAAAGTTGTGGGCTTGATACGAAATGAAAGTAATTTGTAAAATAAAATATTTTATAATGTATGAAATTAATCGAACACAACAATGAAGGAAAGAAGGCACAATAGTTACAGGTCTGTGAGGAAAATCTGTAACATAAAAGTGGGCTTGGATTGCATTTATTATTGTTATTTTACGGCTTGATCTACAACATTTTTTCAATTGATTTTATTTAGAAAGATTATCGCAATCTAAAGAAAGAGATTAAAGAGACAAATAACAAAAGAGCGGAAAGAAATTGATTTTTTTCTTTAAATTTTTGATGCTTTTACGAGAAATTGCACAAGATGAGAATTTTGATGTCATTGAATAATCTTTTGACTCAGCTGACCTCTATTTAAGCTCTTTTATTATTGTGCAATTGCGGCAACAAAAAAATACAAACACTCATTTATGTCCAAATCTGCAATATTATTTAATTTACAATCATTAGCTTTATCATACGTCATAAGCATTACTCTCGAAAGTTTTTTTTTTTTTTGTCAAATTACACAATCAAAAATTTTTAATGCTTTAAATAAGAAAAAAAATGAATTAATCGAAACAAAATAGAAAGAAATTGAGGGGGAAAGAGAAGAAAGAGTTGCCACGATTGGCTGCAATGTTTTGTTTCTTATTTTACACAATTTGAATTTCATACATATTTTTTTGCCATAAAAAATTAAAATAATCATGAAAAGGGGGCGTTTATTACAATGATTTTTCATAAATGAAATTTTTATTTTTATAATTTATATCGATATGAGTAAGAATGGAGCGCATTTTTGCTTTTTTTTACGGATATTTTAAACAAATTTTGATTTTTAATTCAGTTTGAGTTTTTTGGAACTTAAAAAATTTGTTGTTTTTGTTCTTATTTAAAAATTTGATAAAAAAAAGAAAATTTATAATTCTGTAAAAATATTTATAGTTTTATTGTTTGCGACATTTTTTATCCGAGCTCTTTTCCTCTTAGTACAGCTAAGACTTGAAAATTCTTTAATTCCAAATTTGATTCTTTTGTTCTAAAATTTTAATAAAAGTTTTGGTAGTCCTCCTTATAATTAGACACAATAAGTAATAAATTTTCTTTTACTTAAGAAATGAATTAACCAATTCTTAGAATTAATAATTTTGGAATTATCGAGGGGATAGACACTGGGGTAAAAAAATTTATTTTTGCCATTGTCCCCTTTGTTTACATTTTTTCAAAAGGAACAAAAAATTTATTTTTGTATTTTTTTGTATGAAAATTGGGCAAACATTTTACTCTTTTGCCCTTTTTGCCCCAGTGTCTATCTCCTCGGGAATTATAAAAAGATTCAAGTCTTAGGTGTTAGTAAGATTATTTTAAATTTTCATAAATTGTTAAATTTTAAAATGCGCTAAATAAAATATTTCAATAAATTTTTACATACTATTTTGCACTCGCAGCTAATGTTTCAAGAATCGTGAATGTTTATGCCCAAATATTATATCAAATATTGAATAATAATAAAAGGCAACAAGTAAGCGAGAGTGAGATTGGGAGAGAGGAGAGGAGAGAAAATTTATTGTTAAAGTCGCATAAATATTAATGCATCTTAATACCTGTTTGGCTATAAAGTCAAAGGTATGCATCTTATGGTTGGTGTCGTGACGTTTAGTTTGTAGAGCTTGCAATAGAATTAAATTGGATTTGCAGATGAGAGCAGTAGACATAAATAATAGCAATGAAGCACTCTTGCAGCTTATGAATAATTCTTTTAATTACTTTTCCATAAACAATTGCGAAAGAGGTAAAAAAATAAAATTAAAAATGAATTGTTGGCACCATGAAATTGGTATTTAACACAATTGTTGCACTTTATGCTTTAGCTTCATTTTTAGGAATCATGTTTATAATAAGGTGGAGTTGTTGAATGGAAAAATGTTTTAATGAGATGAAAAGGTGAAGATTAAAGTAAGATGAATTAAAAAGGAAAATTGACAGGAAATTTATTAAGCTTATAACAGAAAAACAAAGGTAAAAATGGCTTTTGTTTATAGTTCTTAATTAATTGCGTATTGAGGTTTCAAAACATTGATGTATTTGAAACATAATATTTTTTTAATGTGTACAGAAATTAAAAATTATTTTCTTTTTATTATACTTCCAGAATTTAAATAACAAAATTAAAAGCTTCCAAGTGATCATTTCTTGCATTCAAACAAACTTGCTCTTTCACATAACCGATATTGTTCAAAAAAGTATCGAGAGTTCATAAATTTTAATTAACACAGTAAGAAAGCTGCTTATGTTCACTTGCTAATTCTCACATATTAAATTGCCAATAACTCTCTTTAACCCATTGGCAGGCGCAATAAGTGAAGTTTTCTGTAGATGAATCATGTCAAATAACAGCAAACAAAAAAAGGCAACAACGGCTAGAAAGAATTGCAGATTAAAAGAAGCAGCAAGAGCGATGGAAAAAATGTATCGCTCGTTAAATATTTTAATTATGTTCCATTAGCATCGACAGCAGTACGGCAATAACAACTATGATGATTTATATGCTCAAGCCATGAGAAACTTTTCAATATTAATTGATGGATTTTTTTATTAATTAATTTGATGATCTTGTAGAATTGTTGCAACTGTCAAAAGTTGTCATTTTGGCATTTTAAGAAACGCAACCAATAATTCTTGTGTTCTTAATGCCACTATTTATGTAACACATACATGTTCTGCCAAACCATCATCTGTTATTCACTCTCGATCGCGATCTGATTTCCCTTTCTGCCCGCTTCATAGATCGCAAATCTATCGCGCATACACCGATTTCGTGGCATCACAATTTGAAAATGTAATGGTAATTTTTAATTAATTTCACGATCTCTATACTATGGTGCACTATTTGAAACGTGACATCAGTGACCTACAATAGAATTGTGTGAGAATTGTTGCTTTGCTAAAACAACAACAGCAATAAAAATCTTCGATTTGAGATCAATTCTATTTTATTCTTTTTTATTGCCTTTTTCCACTCTGATCAACTCACATCTCACATCTTCTTCTTGTTAACCATCATCTCTTCTTCAATTGAATCTCACTAACGTGTTATTAGCATTGTTATAAGCTCAAAATTGTTTATTGATTGAGTTTTCATCACTATGTTTACTTGTATATTGGTAAAATTATCTTTGGCAATGGAATACTTTTTAGAATGAAAAATTTACTTTTGTTTGTATATTTTTAAATTTTAGAAAATAAATATGTGAAAGAAATTTTGATGAAATTTGATATTAAAGATACATTTGATACATATGTTGTAATTGATTTTTTTTGTTGTCATTCAGCTAATAAAGATAACTTTAGCAGAATTCATGTAATTCCTAAGGATCGAATCGATTGTTAAAGTCTTTGATTTAAAATGAATTTTTACAATTTTTTCAGAAATACAGTCACATTCTCATTAAGTAATTCTCTTTTTTTAAAAAAAATTACATTCAATCTTAACCTTTAATTGAACTCAAAAAAACACAAAAATGCACTTTAAGAAGAAATTGCATCATTGAATTATCTGCATCAATATCAGGAATAAAAACAAAAAAAAGTCAGTAAGAGTAAAAGAAACAAAATCATCCATATATGCACAACATAAACGAAACAAAATCAAAATGCAAGTAGGCGCACCTCAATAATCGGTTTGTAACAAATAAATTGAAAAAGTCTTCATTTGAAATATTTTTTTCTGCAACAGAAGTACATAAAAAGCGCCATTATGAATGATAAATTTTTTAGAGACAAAAAAAAAGTTATCTTAAATAGAGGTGAATGAGTGGCTGTGACACCCCGCGATGTGAGTTAAAAATAAATATAAATTTATAGCATTTCTCGTATTCCCATTTTTTAATTTTTTTATAAAGAAATCGCAAGCAACGTCATAAAAATCGATTACATCTTGATGGCATCATCATTGAAGCCTACGCACCAAATGCGAATTTTTAGCTCATTTCATAACTCTCACTGTGTGACGATATTAGGACAATCTTCTGAGTATTCTTAATAAATTCCTTTTTTGGAATCAAATTGTGCGTCAGTGATCAATAATAATTCAATTTAATAACAACTCAATCCCAAAAATACAAATTGTTTCCACAAGTCATCGTTTGCCACAATTTCCTGAACTGTCATTCTATGTTTACAACTTTATTCGTCCCTGAACTTTTTTTGGCAACTTCATTGCGGTTTTTATTGTTTCTGTCCCGTATAATGCATAATAATTGATGGTGAGAGAGGGAACTGAACTATAATTAGTTGAACTAATGACTGATGTCGATGTCCATCCATCAATAGTCCATCAATGCTAATTATCGACAAAAATAATAATAAATACAAGAAGTCGACCTCGCAACATAAATTGAAAATATGTGAAAAGGGTTGAAAACTTTTGTTTTTTGATTTAAACAAATTTTCTTTCGAATATGAAAATAAATTTTAAATTTCAAAATTTAAATTTTTGAAAAAACCGTTATATTAAAATTAAATTAATTTTTCAACAAAAGTGTTAAATTTCAAATGAAGCAGATGTTATAAATGAATTTTTTCATAAAATACATGGAAAGTACTCTTCAAGTTAATTTTAATATTTAATTTATTGAAATATTTGTCAGGTTGAATTTTGTAAGAGATTTCAATTCTGTTTCCTTCCCATGTTTTAAAAGAGAAAGAAGAGACATAGTAACATTATAATGAGCTTATATGAGTTTATAAATTAAAAAAATTCCTTTTTTAGAAGCGGGACTGCAAAGTGAAGTGCTTTTATGTCATCTTTAATTTTCTTCTTCATAAGTGATCATCTTACCATAATAAAATAGGCAACAGCAGCAGCCGCAAAAGCGGCGCAATTTCATATTCAGCAACTGACATACGTACAATTTACGTACATTTATGCCCACCTTATTCATGTAGTGTGTCTCTTACTCTCTACTATTGTAATGCAAAGCGTTTATAATTCAAAATATGATGCATAAGCTACTTGCAATTAGCTATTAACAATTAATTTAATGCCTGTCATAAGCTCACCATTTAGTGTCACATTATGCGATTGGAAGATTAGCGTTCTTTAGTTATTTGTGTTTCTTTCTGCTGCTGCTGCTGCTGCTGTGAATGCTGTTATGATGCTGATGATATAGTACTCAAATGCATGAGAATTGTCAACTTGAGCAAAAAGCATTCATAAATTGCCATTCATGTAAATCGCTCAGCATGATGCATTACTTGACTGTTTATTATTATTGCACACTTTCATTTTATTCCTGTATCTATTATTTTTTAAAAGAAATTTTTGATGAATGAGCACAGTTGTGGTCCTTTTTTATTGAAAAATTAAATCTTAAAATTTATTTTTATTTCATGCCATTAAAAAGCTCAATAAGGTTTAATTTTTACTAATTTAAAAAAAAACATGTAAGACTTGGACACTTATTGAAAATTTCAATTCATTTGTTTTAACTCTTTTGTTGTCATATAAAATTCAATAAATACAAAAGAAACCAAATCTAACATAATTTCTCAAAATACTTTTTTCCTCCTGATTCAGACTTTTATCAAAAAGCATCAAGAATACAAATTTACACTGTTAAACATTTGTTTGAACTTAATTTTAAAAACATTTTTATTCATTTTTCAATTTAAATTTCATTTCACAACTTATAATGACTATTTTACATAGCACATAAATAAAAGTGCATTTTAAGTAACACATATAAAAAGCAGCAGCATAAAAAATAAAGAAAGAAAGAAAGAGAGAAGAAGGAAATAAAGAAATGTAATAATGCAGCAATAAGTAGAAGTAAAAAAGAAGCAGCACAAGCACAAAAACTATTCAACATAAATCAAAAGTCTAATGGTATACAGCAAGTAAGTTGTTTGTGTCATTTTGGGTCTCTTGAAAATATGTTAAAATCAGTGTTACAAGTAGTTACATTTGTGAATCGTGCACATTTTGTGTTATACACTGAAGATATTGCTGATTTCATTTCGCTTGCATTTCTTGATTATTCGCAGGCTCATGTAAGTATGCATGAAACGGCTGTAACGAAATGAAAATTTATGTTGCATTCGAAATCTTCAATATCAATTTTCGCTGTTTCTCTTTTTCCCTAAAAGAGGTCTCGAGCATAAAAAATCTGCGAATTAATTTATACTTTGCCAAATTGTCAAACATGTTAACAACAAGTTGACCTCAGAATTTATTGATGATATTTATACCACCGCATCGAAATTATATTTATGGGGCAGTCTCTTTTGTTGTGGACCCACCTTCACACACACAAACTTTCCCTCATTAATTTTCATCTCTTTCTTCCCGCTTCTGGACACACAGCAACAAGGACATGTGACAAGGGAAAATAATTTCGTTTTTTATTTATTAAGAATTTTCAAAGATGTGAAAAAACATCAAGAAATTAAATTTTAACTTTTTAGTTGTGGGATCAAATGCGAGAAAATTGACAATAAATTCCTACTAAAATTTTTTTATTTCTTTTTTCAATTCTGTTAATTTCAAGTCAATTTTAAATAATTCAGTAAATAAAGGATCAAATTAAGTAAAATTTTTTGAATTTTTTACTTTTGATTGAAGTAATTTTCCCTCGATAATCTCTTATAAAATGCGATTAACGCAATAAATTGAACTTTAAATGATCCACACCGAATACACAGAGAAAGAAGCGCTGCTGATATTAAATTGGCTTATTAATATAATGATATCCTCACCTAAATCATGTCAACAATTGCAATATGAAACTTAATTACATGCTTTTGAACACATCTTATTGCAACGGCAAATCTGTATAATATTTACCAATGGCACTCCAGACAGTGATAATACCGAAGCGAGTGAGAGAGAGAAATTGTTGGCGAAAATGTCGAGCTGACAGAGGGAATTGTTGTGCATCTTGATAAAAAAAAAGTATTTTTTGCACACAGCTTAAAACTCGTGACTTTAGGAAAAAAAGAGAAGAAAAATTTCTTTGGTTTATTTCAATTTCTTTTCTTAGATTTCACTGCAATTCTCAAATTCGACTCTTTGTTGCAGCAATAGCAACAAAAAAAAACGTGTGAAAATTATAATATTAATGAGATTCTTCCGCTTCTGACTGCAATTGACATGGTAATGTATATCTAATTATGATTCAGATATTTATTTTTATTTTTTATGACGTGGAAATTTTTCTTAAAATAAAATACTTATTTTTACGTTATAAATCGTAAAAGAAGAAGAAGAAAAAAGAGGCGTAAAGAAATATGAAGAATTCAGAAATCTAAGAAATATTGGAAAATTTTTAGGGTTTCTGAAGCCGTTAACGGAAAACGGAAAAAGGCTGTCTTTTGAGACCCGTTTTCCGTTTTCGTTACTGCTACAAAAATTCAAATTTTGAATAGTTTTGACCAGAGTCCGAAATTGTTTGCGATTAACTAAAGTTGCAACTAAATTTTATTCGATTAAATATTTCAACCAAAAATCAACTAAAATTTAGTTGACTAATATTTTATTTTTAGTCAACTAAATTTTGGTTGATTTTTGGTTGAAAATTTTAGTCAACTAAATTTTGGTTGATTTTTGGTTGGTCAACTAAAATTTAGTTGAAGTTATTTGCGTTAATCGATTTTTACTTGAAATTTTCAACTAAA
>JACWBX010002667.1:0-10823 GCA_014622435.1 Polypedilum pembai | reverse complement strand
CCATTTCATTTTGTAAGCAAGCAAGCAAGCAAGCAATTTGATGTGAAACAATGAGGAAATGAGGGAGAAGATTTGAATTTCTTATTGTTTCCCTTTTTTTACATCTTACATATGCAAATATGTGTAATTAAATTTCAATGTTTTTTCAATTTTTCAATCTCACATGCTAAGGTTATCTTGATAATACCATCAAGATATACACACATGCTTTTTCTTCTTCTCCCTTCATCATTCCATTGTTTTAAAGAAATAAAGAAAGAAATAATAATATTAATATCAACATTTTTGAATCCTTTTTCACTTACAGTTCATAAAAAATCACTAAACCGTCAGTGATGTGTTAATAGCGCATTTTCATGTTACAGATTGTAAAATAGTATCTCTAGTTTTTCTAGAGATCTATTGAGTTCAGTGTTGTTACACAGGCAGTCTGTGATAATATTTACGAAAAATTCCGCTATGGAAATTATAGATGGCGCTTCAAAAACGATCTAAGCGACATCTACAAATTTCATAGCGGAATATTTTGTAAACATTATCACAGGCCGTCTGTGTAACAACACTGTTTGCTTTAATCGATTTTTACTTGAAATTTTCAACTAAATTTCAACTAACGCAAATAACTTCAATTAAATTTTGATTGATTAAAATTTTCAATCAAAAATTTAGTTGACTATAAAAATAAAACAATATTTGACTTAATTTAAGTTGATTTTTGGTTGAAATATTTAATCGAATAAAAGTAACTCTGGTTTTTAGAATATGCGTAAATTTCACATATATGCAGTATGTATGCGGTATGCATGTGATATACATACGAAGTTTTCGCATGCATGCTCGAATACAAACACTAATTGAGCCATAACTTGAGAATAGCATAGACTATCGTAAAAATCTTCCGTTATACAAGACTTATGGTCAAAAGCAATAAAAATTGACAAAAAATCGTTTTGGTGAAATCTAGTTAAAGAAACAGATGGACGGGCAAAGTGCGCTATTTTTCTTTGATGAAAATGAGCTAAAAATTTATTTCACGCTGTGAAAAGTAGCGATGTGAAGTTTAAATCAAAATTAAAGAATTTTTTTTGCTCCATCATTTAGATGTTGAACTGTCGAAGAAATGAAAACATTTTCAAAGATAGAGGGAGTAAAAGGAAAGAAGGAAAGAGAGGGAGAAGTTAAGACTTTTTAATGGGGTTAATTTTAGAATAGAAAGACGAAATGAAAGAATGATTATGTTCTTTTTGCTTTTTGCTCCTACCATCCTTTTGTTATGTACGCATTATTTCTGTTATTATGTTGTTGTTGATGGTTCTCGGGCTGTGTGTAAAATCACAATAATCACGGCATAAAATAAGCAAATTTATATTTTCTTTAACAGACTTGTCGAGAGGGAGTTTTGAGTAAGCAACAATCCAATTTTTAACTGCCACTGCCTTTTCTTCTTTCTATTCACGCTTGTTGACGAAGGGAAATGAAAATGTTTTGATTTTTCCTCTTTCATGGTTTGTTTTGAAGTGGAAAATTCGCTGTGTGAATTTTAAATAAGTGATTTTGTTGACTCTTAATTTTATTTGTTCATGCTTGGACATATTTAGGCTTAATTTTTAAGATTTCAGAAATAATTGGTGAAAAAATATGCAGTAATGTAGTTTTTGTCGCTTATATTATTGTTTATTAACAAATTTTAAAATTCTTTAGAACTCTTTCATGTGACTAAAATAGGACTTAATCGATTACAGCACAATTAGAACAAGACGACTTTCTTTAAAAAATTCTTTTTACAAAGTTTATTTATAGTTTAATGAAAGATTTTCAACTTTTATCAAAAAAACAGCTTAGAATGATATCTTAGAGCGGAAGAAACTCGAGTCCGCCTTTAATAGTCGATCCAAGATGTCATAGTTTTTAATCTAATTTAAATTATTATAACAGTTACGAATAAATCACTCTCTAAGCGACATTTTCAAGATTTGAATTAATTAATTTTGAATTAAATTCTGATTTCGAGTTAAATAAAACAAAACCAATTCGATTAAATAAATTAAAACAAAAAATTTTAAATGTACTTCAATAAGTTAAATTTAAAATAACGGTCAAATTGAATTCAAATTAAACAAAATGATGCGAAAATTTATTTGAATTTTCAAACAAAAATTACTGAAATTCAAAGTTGTTCGAATAAAAGAAAATATCGAAGATAGAGAGAAGACGGTGGTAGAAAAAAAATTTTAATAAGAATAATTTAATTCGCAATTACTCGAGTAGTATAATCATTGTCAGCTTCCTAAATAAATGTCCAGTCAACAATTTGACATTTTGGAAATTGGAATTGGAATTGAAATTGGAAAGACAAGAGACTCATTCGAAATGAATTTATAAGCTGAATTATCTATACAAAAATGCTCTAAAACTGTTTTCTCTTTGACTGAAAACAATTATTATTCGAATTGAAACAACTTGGATCAACATGATTATGTTTTCTATTAATATCACTAAAGTTGTAACTAAAATTTTGTCAAAATTCAATATTAAACATTGACAAGCTTATAACAAAAACATTTTTAAAAAATTACTATTTAACAACTAGAAATGAGCAAACTACCAGCTAAAAAAACACTCTACCCTCACTTAAAGTCTTCACATCGTCCCTATTAAACAGAAACTTTTTTACACATTTGCTTTATGTCAATAAGTCATTGCATTCAATTTAACAATGAATCAATAAAGAGAGCAAGCAAAGGAAAAAACAATTTATGCAATTATAGACCGTTGCATGCGCAAATCAAAGAAATATAAAAAGTTGAAAATAATTGTTTAACAATAGTCAGAAAGAAAGAAAAAAAGTGCGTAACAAATGCGAGCACACATGACACGGAAATGAGTGAAATATGTTTGTGTGTAGAAACTCCTCGGAATGAGGGCTTGATTTCCTGTTGTATGCAAACAATGTATCTTACAAACGATAAAAAATTGTAAGTAAGAAAGTATGAAAGTCGAAGAGAGTAATTTTGTGCAATTAATGTTTGTGTGGGATAAAAAATAAAACAATTAGATAATCTCAACGTCCTACTGGTCGTAGATTAAAGCGCATTTTTGTCACTGACAGATTAGTATATTTGACAATAAGTGAAATGCCTGGAGTGCCATGATTTATGAAAATTTTTCAAAAAAAGTTTTCTTTGTGTATTATACGATTCTGAACGATTTAAACGAAAAAAAAAAATTTTTTGATCAAAGTTCATGAAGATCCACCATACACTGCCATTGACCAACATGCACTGGTTCGTATTCAAAATATTTTATTATCATCGTATTCTACGTTTCAAGACCTTTACAACGATATACTATACTCATTTTTTAAAAAAATTTCGAATTTTTTGAAGATCATGCCCTTGTGCCTGGAGTGCATGACCTAGGCCATTTATGAAAAATTTCAGAACTTTTTTTCTTGACGTTTCATACGTTTTTGAACATTTTGGGCAAAAAAAATTTGTTGACCAAAGATCATGGCTCACCAACATGGACCGACATGATATCTAAAAAATCTTTTTTGATAGCTTGCCTACACGTCCAGACCTTTCCAAAAAACCATCGATCATCTTTCCACGACTTTCCGTTTTCGAGTTATGACTGCCCCTGTTGACCAGCCAGCCATCCATAGTATTTTTTTTACAAAAATACGCTAAAAATAAATCGTTATGCAATGTTTCATGTTGTTGTGTAAATCAATCAAAGGAATTGAAAGCTTTTTACTTTGTTTTCTTGATTTAATGACTCAAACAAAAGAACAAGTTCAGAACAAGAATTGAAAATTTATGAGCTGCAAAAAGAAGAATTTATGCTGCAAATTAGATTCATTTATGTGAAATATAAAAATACAACTTGGCTTGTTTCTCTTCCATTTTTTTTTCTTTATTTTTTTTCATGTTTAAATAGCTTCAATAATTTCAATAAAAGAGAGTTAATTTACTATAATTATTTACATTATACATTTAAGTTTGCTCATAATGGATGCTTTAAAAAGAAAGAATAAAAATTTACACATTGCGATTATTTATTTTCAGGGATTGAAATTTATTTTTTGTTCTAAAATTGCTTTTTCTTTAACTTTTTGTTTGTTTTTAACTTTTAAAAAAGTTTTGTTACACAGGCGGCCTGTGATAATATTTTCAAAAAATTCCGCTATGGAAATTGTAGATGGCGCTTGAAAAACGATTTATCCGCCATCTACAATTTCCATAGCGAAATTTTTTTGTAAATATTATCACAGGCTGCCTGTGTAACAAAACTGTTTTAAACCCTGAAAATAAATCTTCATTATATTTTGACAGTTTGTTTTAATTTTACTTTATTTTCATTCTTCAACTTATTACACATTTATGGCATAAGAAATTTTCTTATATATTCTTTCTTTACTTTTTCAAGGAATGGACATTATAGTTTGAAGACCAAAACACTCTACCGAACTAATCGGTTGTTCTTTGACAGTATTTGATGGCAAAAATTGCCAAATAATTTGAGAATCTTTGTCTTGTAATTATTTAACAATTTATTGTCAAAATAAAGTTGTATTATAGAGAAAAAGAAATATTTTAGAATTGACATTAATTTACTCAGTTTTTCTCTTTTTAAATTTAAATCAACAAATCTTAAAAGAAGAAATTTTTTAAGTGATATAAATTATTTTATGACAGTTATAACAGTTTTATGACAGTAATAAATTTTGTTATAATTTTTATCTAAATTCAGATATTTACGGTTTATGAATATGATTTAAATTGATATTTGTTTTCAAGTAACTAATTTAAAAACTTGTTGCTATTTACTAGTATATAAAATATTCTTTTTTCTCTGAACTGTGACCAAGTTACCAAAAATTCGTCCGTTTAAATGCTTTTATCATGTCATAGCAAATAAACGAACATATTTTTGGTTATTCAGAATGTTTGATGATTTTTGTCCATTCCTTGAAATTTCATCATCAATGCAATATTTTAACTTACAATCGAGGAAAATTTCATTTATTTATAATTTTCTTCTTTCTTTAATTTTACTTTTATTTTTCTTAGAAATGCGAATTGATTGCATGATAAATTTTTACAACGTTACATTTTTTTATATTAATCTTTAATTACTAGTTTCTTGCTTCTTTATAATAAAAATAATTTTTTTGCCTACCAAAACAGATACATTGTTCATCATTTTTACTATACGATTTTTTTTTATCTTCACCATGTAATTATTAATAATTATAACTATTAGAGAGAAATATTAAAAAAGAAGAAAATATGAGTTTGTAAATAAATTTTTAATTTAAACTTAAAAGAAAAATTTTTTGCACAAAGAAATAATTTTTTGATAAATACAGAGAGAAAAATATTTTATAACTGGCATAAAGCAGAAAACGATTTTGCCTTCTTTAGCAAAAGTTAGTTTCTTCATTATTCACTAAAATGTCCATCTCTCTGACATAAAGTTTGTTTTTATAAAGCAAAACAGAGTTGTAAAAGTAGAATCTACTTTGTAGCTTTTGGCTACAGACCAATAGTTTAACAACTTTGAAGAAAAAATTGAAAAAGTTTTAGTGCTATAAAAAAAATTTCTTTTGCTATCTTGGTAGTTTTACACGACTATTGCCGTCTTCTCTCAAATATAGCAATAAGTCAGAATGAATTTTCGAATTAAAATTGTAACCTTAGAAAGCAAAACTCAAATTAAAATGTAGAAACACAAAATTTTGTAGACAATTAGAAGATCTTACAATTCAGTTTTTTGATAACATTGAATTAATTCTTTATAAATTTACACTTTCAATTCAAAAAATTCATTCCGACTTATCCTTATAATCGTGGCAAAAATCCTTAAAAAATTTCAAAAATTCTCAAGGATTATAGGACACTGAGCTGATAAATCTATAAATAATTTTTTATAGAAATCTAATCAGATTGTTTGCAGATTTATCTTCAGATTATCTGTCGGCTCTGTGATCAACAGCGTTCTTGAAAGTGCAACTAAAACTTTCGAAATTATTTGAATTTCGAAAAGTTTTGTTGATAAAAAATATAACTCCTCATTGTTTAATTAATTATTAATCTTTCTTGCTTTAAAAGCTGTTACTGAGAAGCTGAAATGAGCATCACTTCAAATCATCATAGCTTAAAATTTTAATTATTTTAATTTTTTGCATAAAATAATTTTCGAAAATGTGTTTCAAAAGTTTTGAAAATTTGAAATTATTTTCGAAAAGGGGAATGCAAACTTATTTTGAATATAAAATTTTAACGGTCAAAAACTTGAATGAAACTAGTGTTGTTAATGTAGACATCTACGTCTACGAAGATTTACAGGAGGATTGATACAATGATAAAAGTTTGCCTCTGTGTGATCACTCTGTAGATCTAGATGTAGATTTCTCTACATGTAGACATTTTAGCTTTTAAAAACACTTAAAAATTTGTCTTTACTGCCAGTTAAAAAATATTTTTCTTCATGTATTTTCAAATAGAAGCAGTTAAAATTAAGAAAATTTCAAATAATTAATCTTAAATAATCTAATTTGTAGCAAAAGGAGAAAAATTTTAACTAATCAAACTTAAATTTCTTTAATAAATCTCTTCAAGTTAAGAATTAAATTCATTTTTAAAGAGAGAGAGAGAATTTAACATTTAAAAGAAATTTTTTATTAGTTTTTATAAGTAATTTTTAGTTCAATTTAAGCAAATTTACATGAAAACTAAAATTATTGAACAATTTTTAAATTAAAAAAGTTGAAATTATAAATTTTTGTTATTGTTGTTTAAAAGCTTAATAAGTTAAGATTAATTTATATTTATAGTGCTGTACTTGAAATTACTTATCAAAACTTGATCACATCTAAGTGGCATACAATGTTGAATTTTTATAATAATTTGCTCTTTCTTGCAGCGATCCCTTAACATCGTTTTCACTCGCTTGACGATTTTTTCTCTCCAACTCCATTTCTTGCGCAAGGGATTCTATATTTAAAGAGAAAAAAAAGAAAGAAAAAAATTAAATAAATGTCAAATGTCGTTTAATATGCAAAATGTGCTATTATTGCCATCATGAAAAAAAAATCCATTTGCGTCGCGCAATAATTTGTCTTATATGTGTCTACAGCCCAACCCTAATGACAATGGAATAATTTTTATATTTTTTCGCAATCTCATTCTAAAGTGTATGACATACTTGAAAAAATAATTTTTTTATCGATTCAACTTCTTTTCGTCAACAACGTGTCTTCATAAATCCAATAATCGACTTTTTATTAGCTTATTTTCTTTTCTATATAAAGAAATTTTGCTATTGTTTGCATTTTGTCCATGTATCTGTCTCTTAATAAATAGATTTTAGAAGATATTCAGATATTTCGTAAGACAAAATTTTGTCCGTTTTTTGATCTTTTCTCGCTAATTTTATAACAAAATTAAAATTTTTTGTATAGAGCATAATGCAAGTGTTGACTCTCTCATACTTTGCCTTACGTTATGTCAGAACAACTTCTTACAAAAACGGTTCTTAAAGAAACTTTTTTGCATTAATTTGTTGCTGTTAGTCATGTGAAGAAGATAAAAGTATGACAATTTGTTTTATTAGTGCCTTACGCTTCACAATGGAGCTATAGAAACTTATTATCAATCATAATATATGTTTAATGGAAGGTTTTTATAAAATTTTTAATTCTAACTGATTTATGACTCAAATAGTTAGGTAAATGCGGGCATATATGAAATATTCGCTACTGCATACGATATACCGCACGGAATTTTCGTATATCAAAAAAAAAAAAAATAATAATAATAATGCACAATGAAACCATGTATATTAACTTAATGTCGTTCTGATTTCAAAATTTCTCTAAAAATGTTATTTATTATCAAATATTTGTGACATTTTTCTGTACTAAAAATAACGTTTGAATTAATTTCAGATTTTATTCAGCAAATTAAGCAAAACGCTGAATTCGGTCTTCCTTTTACGGTTTTTTGCCATGTGAAAGGAATGTAAGAAAATTTTTCTTAGAAAACATTTCAAATTATTTCAAAATTCGTATCCAGGGCTGTTAAAGTAGGTGATTCTACAAAGTACATGATGCCTACTGTACAACCCTGTTCGTATTATTAAAATTTTTAAGATTAACTCGTTGAAGTCGACAAAAGGAATTTTCGAAAAATTTCACTATGAAAATTATAGAGGGCGTTATAGGTTGATTAAAGCGCCATCTACAAATTTCATAGCGAAAGTTTTAGGTAGTTATTTGTCAGCGTTAATCAACAAGGTCTAAAATACTTATTGAATTAAGTTTGGCAATAAAACAGAGAAAATGCGTTCCCAAGATATTACTCAAGGTTTATCTTACTAATTTTTTATTTATTCATCCTCCACCTTCATTCAAAGCGCTCTTTTTTTTCTCTTTATCTTGTTGAATTTTAATTTTAATATTTTCGATTCGTTTAGAATTAAAGAGCCGTATAATGCATTTCAAATGGAAAAAATTTTCTCTCTCTCCTTATTTAATATTTTTTTATTTTTTTCATCTTCACGGGGGTAAACAGAGCATAGAGAAGAGAAATGAAATGCTTTTTTATATTATAACGATAATCCAATTTTATCCTGTTTTTTATTTTCTTTATTCATCGCGAAATGTGAATTGAGTCGATGAAGAAGAAGAAGAAGAAGAAAAAAGAAGGAAAATTCAAATGGCTATGGGGAGAAAGAAAAAGAAAGAAAGAAAAAAAGTCAGCACAGTAGAAAGGATTTTTCCATCATCATATTTTGCGTTATCATGATAATTTTTTTTGTATATTTATTTTGGTGAGGAGTGAGCACCCTGAAGGTTAGAAAAAAAAATTTCTCCTCATATTTTTTCATTGTTGTTGTTGTATCAGTGAATACGATCGGAAAATGTATTTATCCGGCACAACAAAACACACTCACTGTGTGTAATGGGTTTCGGGTATGAGTTGAGAGAGTTGAGGGTTGCACGACACACGATTGTCGATGAAAGGAATAAAAAATGAGAAAAAATTGTTGCCTTTGTTTTCTCAAATGGTTGAAAATGTTTTTACTGTTTTATAGGAAGCTCAAAATATCAAAAAATTGAGAGTTGATTCAATTTCACGCAACAATTGTTTTTTTTTCGTTTTTCTTTTGTGACTTTTTTGTTGGTATTATGAGAAAATTTTTTTGAAAATATTTCTTTTAAGAAACTTTATTTAAATTTGACTTTTTATTATTAAATCTTAAAATTGAAATAAAAATTTAGGAATTGAAAGTTTCTGTTTTAAGATCAAATCTTGAACGATTATAAAAAAGCTGAGTTGTTGTTGTACGGTTTTGAAGATCTTTTGTAGTTTTTTTTTGCTATCTGGAAATCTCTCAATTATCGAAAAGTAAAACTAAAGCACTTCAAAATTGACAAAGATATTTTTTTATTCGCAAAAGTTAATTTTCCAAAATCAAACAAAATTGACTTTGCAGCTAAAGACTTGAATTTGTCTACAAGGTTTTGAAATAAAAACAAAATTTTAAAAAATAAATAATTAAAGGTAGAATAACTGATTTTTGCCACAATTGACTAATTTTTGTCTAAGTTGCTTTTTCTTGAAAAAATGTATAAAAATCTAAAAATTATTGATCAACAATTACCCATTTAAAAATTTGATAAATTTTTACAAAAACACAAATATAATATTAAATATCATTGCATTTCATGAAAACTTAATAAATAATGTGTATTCAAAACATCAAGTAAGCTAAATTGATGAAAAAGTTTAAAAGAAATGGGCATTATGTTCTAAAATTTAATCAAAAAGAATATACAAAAATCTAAAAGCAGATTTTTAAAATTAGAATTTACTTTATGACTTTTAGCTATTCTTAAAGTAAATTTGGTTATTTTAACCAAATGGTTACTGGCTACCGACCAGTTGTTTAACAACATTGTAAGAAAGTTTAGGCATTTATTGTCAATGAATGTTGAATTTCTATGACAAAGTTTCAAATTTTTAGGCTGTTTGAATCAAAAATTATGAAAATTTATTAAAATAATTAAATTTTAAAAGTAGCAATTTTTAAAATTTAAGAAATTCAAACATATATTTGAAATTTGATTATAAAATAATCTAAATTAATCTAAATAACTTTAAATACAAAACAATTAAAATTAAACTTCTATGAAAATAGTTAATTTCAAATCTTGCTTTATTCAAATACTATTAATTCTTTATCAACAATTTTCTTTTGCTACGTAGAATATTAAAACAGCAGCAGCATTATTTTTTTTTTATCAACAGCACTAAATATAATAATCTTCTCCAGTCAATATAATAATTCAAAGTAAGTTAAAACTAATCATCAAAATTGTCATGTATTTATCTCACCTGAATAATTTTGCCAGAATGCTCCCGTTGCCATGATATTGTCCAGACCCGGAGGATAATTCCAATTTTTTTCACGTTCCGCCATCATATCGCGACTTCGCGGACGCTTTGGACTCGAATTACTATTTGCCTTATTATGCTCACTTGAGCTGCTCTTTTCACGCTCTTTATCATTTCGATTACGATCTTTTTCACTATCGCGATTTTTATCCTTATTGCTGCTACTCGATTCATGCTCCATTGATGAAGAATTGTTGTTATTATTGATCGTCGTATTATTATTTTCTGTAATGAGTTTATCATCATCATTTTTATAATATTTTAATAAGCAACTGTTCGTGGCACTTTTAGAGCAAAGAATTTAAGATATCTCTAAAGGGGGATTTCTTTTTCTCTTTAATGACATCTCCACTATACCAG
>JACWBX010002666.1:10228-38099 GCA_014622435.1 Polypedilum pembai | reverse complement strand
ATGTCTACTAATTTGTCACATTTTTCTTTCCATAGAAGAGAGGATTTAGAATTAATTTAGAAGAAACATTTTTGCTTCATGCACTTCTAATTACAAGGTCTATGAAGTATGATTCAATTAAGACGAAATAATTTAACATAAAAAGACTTCAATGAAGGTCAATTACTTTGGCAAATGAATAAAATTCGATCAATGCACTTACAAAAATGTTTTTTAAAAAGTATTTTATTATTCACCATAAATAGATATTGATTACGTCAGAAAGCGTGCAAATCAAGTATTCGTGAGTATTTAAAAGACATGTGCATTGTATTAACTTGTTAAATTATAAGAAATAAGAGAATATTTTTGATTTGGAAAATAAAGAATTTCATTAAAAATTGAAATACCTTAAAACTGTTCTTTGTCTTCTTGTTTATCAATTCTAGTCATTTCTAGTTGATATTATTAGTCACAAATAATAATTTGAAGTATTTTATTTAGCACTCTTTTGTTTACTTTTAAAAATGCGCAACATTTCCATTATTAATTCAAATTTTAAACAACCGTTAAAAAAGGAAAATTTTCTATTATTTCTCAATACTTTTTAAAATTACATTTTGGACATTTTTGACATTGATTCATTAATAAAAACCATCTCTCAGTAGGTGAGTCGTATTTTTACAAGAATTTATGGTTAAGATCATAAATAAACAATATTGTCTCATCGCTTGTGTCTTCTTTTAGAAAAAAAATTTGTATTAAACCAAAGAGAGAAATTCTCTGCGGCTTTTTTGTGTTTGTATCATAATAGTAAAGAAAAAAAAAATCTCAGAGTTTTGATGCTAATAATAGCGACAGTTGTTATTATTATTTTTAAACATATACGAACACACACAGTTCATTGTCGCATAGCGTATAAATCTCTTAAAAATTTCTTCATTTCTCGTTAGACCCGCACTAAAAATTGTTTCACAACAGCCTTCAAAAATGCGTGTAAAATTATTCAAATTACTAATGAATGCCTAAATAGTACCCCACAACCTTCATGAAATTATTAAAATATTTTTTTTTCCTCTTACCTGACGGCGACACGGACTGAAGAGTTCTTATCATCGTCACTCATCTTTGAAGAATTGTTTCCCTTGTCACCGCTCTTGTTCACAAAATTTTTTTCTTTCACTTTCGTCTACCTTCAGACTTCCAGATTTGTTTTATGACAGATTCCTGTTAGAAGAAATTCAAATGAAAACGAAATTTAAATATTAAATGAGGTGTTGAGAAGGGAAATGGACGTAAAAGGCGTTGATTGAATGAACACATTTTTTTTTACAACTTGTCGCTCCTTTTTATTTTGTTTTTCTTTCTTCTTTCTTCTTTATCAGGTTATCAGTAAATATCATTTCTTTTCAACTCGAATCGCTTTTGTCGATCAATTTTTTATGACAATTTTACACACATCATAAAATTGCCTGCCAAAAGGGTAATGCCAGTAGATTGTTTGTGAAATTTAATAGAATTTGCAAGGAGAAAATAATTTTAACGAAAGATTTTAAAAGGTTCGTTAAACTTTCGTTGATTTTTGTCAACATTTGTAATCAAATCTTCACAAAACAGCATTTATATTAGTTTTCTAGGATTTACTATATTTTATTCGAATTTTAAAAAACTGTTCCAAATGCATAATAAAAGCCAAAATGCTGAAATTGTTGAGAAAATTTTCTTTCTTTAATTTTTTGAATTTTAAATTTTAAAAATCCGTTAAATTATCAAATTTATCAAAAAAGATAAATTGTTATATTATTTTATAACTAATCCATAAAATTCTTGTTTTCAAAGAATTGTGAAGAATGTTCTCAGCAATATATCTTTAAATTCCAACAGGATTGAATATTTATTTGTTTTCAAACAAGTTTCTTAAAATTTTGTTAATGAAAGACATCAACAACGTGCAAAAATCTGATGAAATGAGATAAGCAAAATCAAAATCAGGTTTTAAATAAACGTTTGTTAAAAGTTCAATTATTTCATTTTTTCATTAGAATACTATTTCGAGAGTAAGTAAAGAAATAAGAAAAGCTTGAAAATCTTTTTATAGCTAACAGTTTTAAAATTAACTTCCGTTCTTGGAAATAAATAGTTGAAAATAATACCTTAAAGTGTGAGAAGCATTGCTAATGACTCTTTTCAACTTTTTACTTTTTAAAAGACATTTAAATGACAATACAGTAGCAAAGATGAATAAATTTCCCTTCACTGGGTTAAAAACATAAAAAAAATCAATTTCTTGCAAATGAGGAATGAAATTTCAAAGTCACGAGTAAAAGCGAAACTTTTAAGCGATAAAACATCAAAACTTGATTGAAAATTGTGTACACAATATGATAACAAAACAGTGAGTTTCCTCACGTCATAAAAGCAACGTAACTTTTTTTTTTTTCGATATCACATAAAAACATTTATCTGATTATATATTTATTTTTTCTGCCAACCAGCAAAAACATTCATTTAAATTTTGTGGTTTACAAAATAATAAAGTCAAATCAACAGTTTTTTTACCGCGGAATTTTGCACATATAAAAAGTGTCGTGGTCTGACTTTTGCGAACATTTCCTACATCGTAAATCGAATGAATGAATAAGATATAATGCATGAATGTGTACACATAAAAGTGATGAAAAAATGCTTTGCGGCTTTTGTCAGATCTTTGACCTTGCAATTGCTCAATTCTTCTCTTCGATCGCCAACATTTGAAGGTAATTTCATAAGCAACAGTAATTGCAATTCACGATTTTGATTGTAATTTGCTGATAATAATTTGACGATGATGACTCGAAGGCAAGTTTTTGCTCTTTCAATTTGAAATTAGCAAATAAACAAGAAATAATGAAATATTTCATTAGAAAATGTTAATGTTCATGTAAACTAGTTCTTTTTGCTACTTATTGTTTTATTTTAATGTTATCAAGTAACTTAATTTAGTAATTTTTCTTTGTTTACAAACAAATTTTTTGATGCAAAAATTTTTTATGTCAAATTCTAAGCTTCTATAATAGTAGAAACGCTTCAGTATTGTTTATTATTGATAATTTAAGTAAAATAAGTTGTTCTTCTTATGTAATTAAAAAAAAATTAGAAATTTAAGAAAAGTAATTTTTGCTTCTTTTAGACCTTTTTTGCCTCTTTTTTGCATCTTTTGTTCGAGCTATTTTCCCGTTGATTTTCTTTTGTTTACATTTTACTAACAAAATTTGTTTGAAAAATAAATAAATTGATAAATCATTTGAGTTCTATTATTTCTTCTAAATTGACAAGTAAAACGACATCAAATCATCGCGTTGTGCGAAATATCATTATAAATTATCATCAATATACTGATAAATGGAATTTCACGACTATGACTTAATTATCAATGTGTTTAACTATGTCGAAATGATAAAAAGAAGGTGTTTCTTATCATATCTTATAAAATCAATTTTTGGCGCATTTACAAACTAAATTGAAGAAGCTTGTGCCATTTTTCATATGAATTACTGCATAATAGAGCCATCACCCGCATTCTTAAATTTCCGGCAAACTATAATATTTTATCGGAAGTTGTGCCAAGAGCAAATGTTTTGTATTCAAGTCTATTTTAAAAGCAAATACATATGTTCAAGTACAAGTGCGACGATGATTTATCAAAAACTAAATAAATCGATAATAAAAGAAATCTTTCTTTATCAAACATAAAAAATTGATTGTAAAATTATTTATTGAGGAACTATGATAGAAGAAAACAGTAAAACATGAGTCACGATTCAATTGATGAGGCTTAATTACATACTGTTTTCAACTTAAAGGTCACGAAAAAGTTATTTGAAGAACTTTAAGTACAGACTATAATTACACAGATGTTGAATTATTTCGATATTTAAATTATTAGGTCTAGAGCTTAGACATAATAATTTTTATATGAAGGAAAGTATTTTGGCTTAGAATTCAAGCAATAAATAAAGTAAAAGAATTTTGAGATTTAAAATTGTTCACTTTTATAATAAATATGCAAATATTTCCGTAAGAAATAAGTGAAATGTCTAATTTAATTTATTTTCAATAAGAATTTGAATTAAAGTAAACAAAAGAAAACGCAACTTAATACAGATAAATTCAAATATATAAATGACAGTTATTTTTGAATTCAAAAAAATTTCGAAAGATTTCTCTGTGAATTTGCTAAATCTGTATTAGTTCATAAAATACACCAGCTTAAATTGAATAATGCATATGCAAGAGTGTAATATTAGTCAAATTACTGAAACAATTTGTGAACAGTCGGAGAGCGATTGAGCATTGCACATTTTTACGTCATTCACTAACAGAGAATGAATATCTCGTTAAAGTGAGTGTGAGTAACATTGAATTTGCGGTTGATCACTCAACCATAGCATTAATCATAAAACGGCACCAGCGTTTGGTTGTGTAAAAAAAAAGAATCGAGTAGGAAACAAAAAATAAAACAGGTTGCTGCCATTGTACAGCAAAAAAAAGCGATAGACATCAGCAGGTGATGCAGGTAGGCAAAAAAAAGAAACATTATGTCCAAAATAAAGCACAGAAACTAAGACATTTTACTAATTATACTGAAAAAGGCAATGACCAAAAGATTGGTGAGGAAAATTTCACAACTACTAGGCAAGCACGAGTTGGAAATTCTTATCATGAAAAATATATCTGAGAAAGTTCATTCAATTAGCGACATGAATGTGAAAGTGAATGAGTTAGCGAGTTCATTTCCCACAAGTCGAACTACATGGAATTAAATTTTCCGCATGAATTGTCATTCATGAATTTAAATTTGACACCTTTCTTTCACAATAATGAAATTGCAGCTCATTTATGGCACAACAAGTTGTTGTTTGGTTTCTTTCAATTCTAAATGTAAACTGGTCTCAAATGCTATATGTGTTTGAGTGGGAGACTCATTCAGCCCATACTCGATGATTTACTCAATTCTTTTTATGAATGAATTTTTCATCTCACCTTTTAGGTCGATTGTTTGCGCAATTGAGAATTTTTTTTGTTTAATCCATTCTTTTTAATGAACTATTTTAGGCAATTTCTCATTTAGACCGCCTTGCTTGTTTGTTATTGATTTTTTTTCTCTCACTCTCTCCCTCTCACACTTTTATGCCAAATTACAAATTTATTATTTTTTATCTTATCACACACAAAGAACTTGAATATTAAATAATAAAAATTTTTATATTTTACTTTTCTTTTAGGCAAACTTATAAATTAAGAAAATAAACATAAAATACAAGCGAAATTTATAAACTTTTATTTCTTTCTCTTTTTGCTCGCTTCTTTATTACATTATTTTTGCACTTGAAATGTTTTACACAAATCGATATTTTTTTTAAACTGCGCGAGCACAAGTTTACTTGCTTGTATCTTTAAGAAAACTGAGCTAAGTTGTATTGAACTGAATCAAATTGAAAACTGAGTTGAAATGAAATGAACTTAACTGAATAAATCTAAAATAATAAAATATTCAAATTAAATAAATACGTTACATAAAGAGAAGAGAACTGAATTAAATAAATATTATTCATTGTAACATTAAAATTCTAGTTTAATTGAAAAACTAAGATTAAAGAAACTTACTTAAAGAGGATTGGATATAAATTTTGTTGTATGTATCTGTATAAATACATGTTTTGTGTTTTAGTTGAAAACCCCAATCTTTTGAATTTTACAAATACGTTAGGGAAAGAAAATTTTATTCTTTTTGAAATTATTTGTTTAGTTTAAAATTAGAATTAGGACTTGAACGCAGGCCTGTTCATATACTTGTACAAGTTACATTTAAGTTGATTTATTCGAAAAAGTCTCTAATTTATTCAGGTTTTATTTAATTCAGTCAGATTCTTGGCAAATTTACATGAATGTCAATGATTTTTAAATTCACCAAAGAATTGACTGAAATAAATAAAATCTGAATGAATTAGAGACATTTTTTGGCACATCAACCTGAATGCAACTTGTACAAGTATATGCGCAAGCCTGTATTCAAGATTGAATTTTAATTTAAATTAAATTTTATAAAATTATAAACAAAGCGTGGTAGACTCTTTTAATATACTTTTTTAAGCTAACATATTAGTAAATTCTTATTTCTTTAGCTACAAAAACAAAGAAAATGAGCAGAGTCCGAAATCATTTTTGATTTAGCCACGACTAACTAAAATTCAACTAAAAACTAGTTGATTAAAAATAAAACATTAACCGACTAAATTTTAGATGTTTTTTCAATCAATCAAAGTTTAGTTAGTCGAAAAACGGTTCAGACTCTGGGAAACACTATAAGGAAAAAAATAGTTATCCTATAAGTATTAAAGCTTAATTTATGAAAATCAAAAATTTAAACAAAATTTTATATGAAAATCAAAAAGAGTTCTAATATTTTGATTATAAACTTAAAACTGAAATTAAAAATTTTTGTTTATTTTATAATAAATTTGTATAAAAGAAAATATTGAAAACATTCATTGTGTTGATTTCAAATATTGAATTATGAAATGCTTTATTTTAAGAATTAAGAATTCTTGTGGTAGTACAACATTTAAATAAACATAGAAAATAAAGTTTTAAACTTTGCTGTTTTAAGATTCTAAGGTGGATCATTTGCACAACTGACAAATTTAAAAAACAAATTTTTAAAGTGTTGCTTTAAATTTTGAAAATTTCTTCCGTTATGAAATTATTCATTGTGACATTACTACTTTGAGAATCTAAAAAAAAGAAGAAATTATAATTTTATTTTACTTAGTAAATTATTTACTTACCATTCGTTCCTGATCAAATTCAGCATTTATTTTTTTTTCATTCACTTTAAAAGGTAAAAATCCATCAAATTTGTAATCACGTTTTTGAGATTCAATCAAAAGTCGATCATCATTTGCTTCTAAAGACAATTCACTAATGTCAAGAATGTCAGGAAGATAAAATTCAGCAATTAATTTTTTTCTATTAAATTCATCGCAATCTTCAAACAGTCTATGCTCAGGTTCTCTCATTTTATCTGTTGAAGCTGATTTTCTTATCGCTTGATATGGACTTGATGAAATTTCTTCGATAAGTTTTTTATTTGACTTCTTTTTTGGTTGATCAGTTGACAAAATGATGTTTTCAGAGCCATCAGCACCAAGAATTTCATTTTGTGCCAGCGCTTGATGATATTTCTCGACAGTTTTCACATCACGATTGTAAATTTGATGTTCAACAAGTTTGTCAAAGCACAAACGATTTTGCATTAAAATGAAATTGGTCGTGTCCAATTCAATTTTATATTTTTGCTCAATTGACTCGAATATTAAAGTGATTAAGAAGTGATAGAAGAGTCCATCACCATGCTTAATTTTCTTCTTGAAAAATTCAGTATTAACTGCGACGTCACTCACAACAGCATCGTTGCCATTTTTATCTTTACATTCGCGTGGCTTTGTGACACTCAATGGAACTTTAAAATCAGTTGCATTTTGATCTTCAATTAATTTATGTAGTTCAGTTTCGGTGATATCTTTTGGTGCTGGAATTTCATCAGTATGACAAATATTGATAAAGAATTTATGTTTCGTTCCTTTCTTAAATGCTTTCACACAGAGACCTAAATAATTGAAAATAATAAGAAATTATTTATCAATTTCAAGTATTTTTCTTTTATCAGAATGAATAGTCAAAAGGTTTTTTAATTGATAAAATTGTGTTTTTTCTTTTACTCTCTTTAAAAGCCAGTTTCTGAGAAAATCTTAAAAGGTAAACAATTTTTCGTTAATTCTTATTAATTTTGTGGCTAAAAGAATTTTTTTTTAAAATAAAAAGTCTGGTTTTGTTTCTTCATATTTATGCAGAATATATTGATAGGACACGTTTGATAGTTTTTGAAACAAATAAAAATTTTTTGTGGTCGAACTCTTGATGATATAGTGCTCAGGTATATTTTTAGATTCATTTTAGAATAACTAAAAGAAGCTAAATTTTCATTTATTGCAACAAAATCTCATTAAAAAAACATAATTTACAAAGTCAATTAAATTCTTATCTTATAAAATTCTATAATTGGGGTTAAATATTTTTCAAATCAACCATGGCACATTAAAACGCGCTTCTTCTTATCATCTTTACTTTATTTTATGAGCTTATAAGTTGTAATTGATTTCCATCACACACGTGAATATGTTGTTGCAATGATTTTAGTTACTTTAACCGAGAGTTGAGAAAGTTCAATTAGTCAATTGATCAATCAATGAATTTAAATTATTAAGATGGCTTTGAAAAAAAACATTCCTAAATGAAGAAGAAATAATTTAATATGAGAAACCTGTTTTTGACCTTTAGTCGAAACTAAAAATATTCTTCAATGGCAGAGAATATGAGGAGAATGTTATTATTATTTGTGTCTCTTTCTCACATGGACAACCTTACGTAATGTTCTCTTCTTTGCTTCACCAAGAAGGATCTTCATAAAAGAGATTGTTTATTCTTAGAAGTTCATACATGAAATCTTTAATTATAATGATCGTTAGTAGCGACTTATTTAGAGACTCTTCAATTTATTCTTAGTTTGTTACTTAGTGAAGCAAAAAAATTCACTTGATTTTTTCTTATCTTAGTTTTTTTACATCCTTCATGATGTAAATATTTTGACAAACTGAGATAAAATCTTAGTTATCTTAAAAATTCTCCTCTCTTCGTATTTCCCAACATGCTATTGAATTTCACAATTTTTAGTCACCAAAAAATAATGAATGACAACGCAAGTTTTATCAACAATCGATTTTAACTTTTACGGCTGCTTTTTTCCCTTATTATTATTATGAAAAAACAAACTTAAAATTGACATTGGACATGTACAATTACACTCGTATATTAGTCAAATTTTCTTCCTTTAAATAATTCAATAACCTCCCTCTATTATGTTATCAGCTTAAGGGAGTGAGTCGTGAGAAATTTCTGAGCTTGAATCAATAAATGGAGAAAAATAAGGAACTCGAATATGACAAACAATTGCATTTGTTGACACTATTATCAAACATCAAGTGCAATAACCTTGATTATGCATTTGTATTCTCTCTTCCGATGATAAATCAGTAAAATGTACAATCATATTGCGTAACCGCATTTTGTTACAGTAGATCGGAAGTTTTTCTCTTGTAAA
This sequence comes from Polypedilum pembai, assembly GCA_014622435.1. Classification (NCBI taxonomy): domain Eukaryota; kingdom Metazoa; phylum Arthropoda; class Insecta; order Diptera; family Chironomidae; genus Polypedilum; species Polypedilum pembai. The sequence continues at coordinate 28,921 of JACWBX010002666.1, read as the reverse complement.
TAACAATTGCTATTAAAATTCGGCAACGTTGCTATTCTATGGTTTGTTGAATAATTAATATGAATCATTAATTGGAATAAAGAGAAAAAAAGAGAATTTTATCCAAAAAATATTTTAAATCTTAAAGATTTATTATAAAATTTAATAAAACTAAGGATAAAGTTAATGAGATTATTTTTATTGAAAAGAGATGAAAATGCATAAAAATATAAATTGAAAAAAATCCTAAAAAATTAAGTAAAGATGAAGATGATGAAGTTCTTCTTTTATTGATTAAATCAAGACTTAAAAATAGATTGTAAAGATTCATTAAAGAAAATTAAGCTTTTTCAGAAGTTTCTGCATTTTTGAGTTTCTTAAGTTTTGTTTCTACCTCTTACATTCAAAGAGTTCTTTTAACTTCTATAAAAATTGACGGTCAAGAATTCCAACATTTCATGTTTCTTCGCTTTGATTATTTCATTGCTAATTTTAAAAGCCTTCAATTTATATAAAATTTAAACATTTCAAAGTATTTTTTTATTTTTCAATGTAAATAAAAAGTCTTTACCATATGTACGATCAATATATATAATTGGTTGATATCTGAAGGTACCAGTTACTACTATTTGTTACTAATTGATACTAATTACTATTTCATATGTATTTTAAGCTTTTCTGAATGTTTTGGTGCTCAAGTGTTTGAGTGTTTTAGTGCTCAGCACTAAGATTTTTGAATGTTTCAATTTTCAATATTAAGTGTTTGAATGTTGTTTCAATGGTCAGCTTTAGATTTTGAAATCATTAGTACTCAGCACTTATTTATTGATCATTTCAACGCTCAGTAGTAGAGTGTTTCGATCTTCTTTATTTAATATTTATATATTTTATTTCTTAATAGTTAGTGTGTTTGCGATTTTCAAATGTTTTGGCAAAAGAGAACCACAAAGCGGTCTGAGAGCGCTAGTAAATACAATAAAATATTTCTTTAATGAATTTATTTTGAAGAGAGAAATTGCATTAAAGTTCAACAACAAAGGTCAATCTTCATCAAACAGCAGTCACAGGTTTTATTTTAAAAATAAAGAAAATTACTCGGTCAAGTTTTACACAAAGAGTTATGACTGTTATGTGAGAAAAAAGAAAGAATTCATTGATGATTAATTCATTTAAATATTTCTAGAACATGAATGACATCATTCTAGAAAGAGAAATGACTTGCATGAATTAATAACTATGCGATTGAAATATAATTACGAGATTTATTTTCTTATCATCATCATCGTCGCGGAATTCCGTAACAACAGCAACAGCAGCTGTTTCTCTCACTTACGACAAATGAAGTAAAGAAAAAAAGAGAGAAAAAATGAGAAGCACATGGTTGAAGCACACTAAAAAGCCGTGATAAGACTGTTCATACACACTTATACATTTACAAGTCATCGTGACGTATGAAAACAGACAGAAAAAATTGTGAGAATAAAACAGATCGCTCGCACTCTCAGTTTTGGTTTGGAGTTCATCGAATACGGTTCGGTTTTAGCGAATAGTCTTCGCATTTTAATTTAGTGTGTTTGTGGGACTTAATTGAACTATAATTGAATTCAACTAATTTTTTTAAAGAATTCTTTTTTTGTTGGCCGTGCGTGCGGCACTTATTCCTTCCATATAATTTCAATTATTTTTGTGTTCATGTAAGTTTTTAACTGATTAAAATGTGAAATAAGAATAGAAGAGTCAAACAGGTTCTAAATGATTGGTCATCAAAGAATTTTTTAATCAATGAACGAACAGAAAAAAAATCACGTTATGTAAATCTGTGAGAAGAAGATAAAAACATTCGAAAGTGAAATCAGTGAAATTTCATACGCAAAAAATAAGAAACAAAAAAAAAATGCTGATTTTTTGTTGTTTTAATGAATGCCATGTGATCTGATAATGAATTGAAATTGAGCAATTACAAGAAACATCAAAAAATTGATGACGATCATTGGTTCGGTGTCAAACAAAGAAAAAAATCTAGTTGAGAGAAAAAAAGCTTATTGTAATCAGTATTTAAAGTTTAGCAAATATTTGAGTGTTTTTTGGTTTGACAGTGAATATTAATTTAAGCGAGCTGTCTGATTGACACTTTGAAGGAAAATAAAAAAAATGCTGCTGCAGTTATTTGAAGTGTTTTTTTATTGATAAGAAATTGAAAACAATTAAGTGATAAAAATTAATTAAATTTCTGATTGCTTTTTTTTTGTGAAAGTTTGCTAATTTTTATAATGCAAAAAAGAAACTTTCTCTGATGATTCATTTTTGTCATAGAGTGTAATAGAAAATCAAAAAAATTTTAAAGTAAGAATCAAAAGTTGTGCAACATTTATTGAGAAAAATTGCTGAATCATTCGATTGAAATTTTTCAAAGACAAAGAAATCTCATTTCATAAAGAATGCATAAATCTTCAATTTAAACGACCTTGACAGTAAATTTAATTGATGATTGAAATAATATTATCACTGAATTTCTATTTATACTTGTCAATTGACATTATAAACTCTGATTAAACACTAGTTTTTGAAAAAACATTTTTTCAGTGTTAATGATCTCGTTTTATTTGGTTTTAAAGTTCATAAGATCACGTGAATGATGATGATGAATTCTATATGAACTTATTTAACATATAAAACTAAAAACTTCAGTCTACCTAATTGTTTTTGCCATAATCAAATTTTAACAATTTTACTGATAAAGTTTAATATACACATTTGCTATCATATGCATAGAATTTCAACAAGTTTTATCGTTATTTTCTAGAAATTTCTTTTTCTCTATTGTTTAAAGATTCTAATCATTATCAGATATAAATATTTGTTAAAAACAAAAGTTTATTTGTGCAAGTAAAACTTACCAGGAAAAGGACGAATCATTTTAAAAGGTGCTTGTGTTTGTAACTTTGACTCGGTAAACATTTCATTTAACTGCTCATCGAATTCATTCTAGTAATTGTTAAAAGATAAAATTTCATTGAATAAAAATGAGAATTTTTTGTTGTAAAATAATTTTGATGTAATTACCTTTACAAAACGTAAATTTTGCTCGAAAATTGATGTTTCCTGTTGATCCAACATTTTCACGTCTTGTTTTACTCAAAATCAGTATTGAAATAAACCGGCTTACAACAATATAACTTTAAAAATTAATTTTTCTCTTCTCTCTTTTCTTCACACACAAGTAAACAAATAATTGTGAAAATGGCTTAATGTAGATTTTATTTTTGATCTACACAACAGATCGAATGTCACATGCGACACTTACTTTGATTTAACAAAATTTAACGACGAATTAAAGAATTCAAAACTTTATTTTAAGTGAATTTTGATAGTTTCTAACGTGAATAATAGAAATTTAAACAATAAATCAAACTAATAAATACTTCCAATTACTATTTAAAAGATTTGTTTATCAAAGAAAGCACCGTTTGTCAAGTATACAGTAGATCTTAAAATAAACTCATGAACAATACCACTTGTACTTTTTACCTCAATTTTAGACTGAAAATACATAAATACTGAAGAAATTTCATAGAAGTAGTTACTTAGCGACAATTTCCAAATGGATGAATTTTGTGGATCTGAATTTTGGGTAAGTTTTATTATGAAAATTTCGGCATTTCATAATATAACTTCATTTTGCCAATTATTTAGAATTCATCGGTGACTTGGGAGACTAACTCACCTCATTTTACAAGATGCTTCGAACAAACAGTTCTCGTGTGGATTCCATGCGCTTTTCTCTGGTTATTTGCTGCTCTCGATATATTTTATATGCGAAATAGCAAAGACAGAAATATACCGAAAGGATTTCTCAATATTTCTAAATTGATTCTCACTGCCCTCATTACAATTTTAACAATATGTGACCTCGTCTATGCAATTACATATAAAGGAGAAACTTTTCCCGTATTTTTCTATACACCCGTCATTAAAATTGCAACATTTGTGAGTATGACCCAAAAATATTGCTCTTTATATAACTAATGGGCGTAATTTTAATTGTTCTAGATACTCGCCGGTGTTTTGGTACATTTCAATCGTATCTATGGCATGCGTGTCTCAGGATTACTCTTCATTTTCTGGTTTTTGCTCACCGTTTTTCACATTCCACGATTGTTGACAGAAATTCGACTTAACAATGACCGGCTCAGTCCAGACGATTTCGATTATCAACAATCATTTGAGTCAGAACATTACAATTTTGTTAGCTTCATCATCTTCTTTGTTTTAAGTTGTTTAATGCTCCTTCTCAACTGTTTTGCTGACAAACAACCAAAAGACATGAAATATCCATTGAGTGACAAACCTTGTCCAGAAGCGTATGCCAGTTTCCCATCGAAACTCTTCTTTCATTGGTTTGACTCATTTGTCTGGCTTGGATATCGTCGACCTCTCGAGAATAAGGATTTATGGAGTATGAACGCTGAGGATACTTCTGCTGAAGTTGCACCACGTTTTCTCAAATATTGGAATCAATCAGTTACTAAGAATTCTCAAGTTGAACCTATCAATGGTGTGCAATCAGCATCATTCAAGAAATCTTCAGCTAGTGTCAATTTTACTGGTGTAAAAGCAAAAAAACCATCTTCAATTTTACCTGCATTAGTCAAAGCCTTTGGAGCAACTTTCTTGTTTGGAAGTGTGCTGAAATTGGTTAACGATCTTTTGACTTTCGTCTCACCTCAAATTCTTAAACTTTTGATCAATTTTGTGAGTGAAGATGAGCCAATGTGGAGAGGCTATCTTTATGCTGGCTTACTTTTTGGTGTAGCAACAACTCAGACACTCTTTTTGGCCCAATATTTCCATAGAATGTTCTTAGTTGGTTTGAGAATCAGAACTGCTTTGATTTCAGCAATTTTCAGAAAAGCTTTAGTGCTTTCAAACAGTGCAAAAAAGGAGACGACTGTTGGTGAAATTGTCAATTGTGAGTAATGCTAAAATATATTTTGAAAACAAATTTTAAAATACTTTTTATTTTCAGTAATGGCTGTTGATGCACAAAGATTCATGGATCTTGTCACATATCTCAATATGATTTGGTCAGCGCCTCTTCAAATTTCTCTTGCAATTTATTTCTTATGGCAAATTCTTGGACCAAGTGTTCTTGCTGGTTTGGCTGTTATGATTGTTCTCATTCCTGTCAATGGTGTCATTGCCAATAAGGCGAAGAATCTGCAAATCAAGCAAATGAAAAACAAAGACGAACGTGTAAAAATGATGAATGAAATTCTCAATGGAATCAAAGTATTGAAACTTTATGCATGGGAGCCAAGCTTTGAGCAACAGGTGTTGAAAATTCGTGACAAAGAAGTACATGTTTTGAAACAAGCTGCATATTTAAATGCTGGAACATCATTTATTTGGTAAGTTTGATTTTTATTTTTAATTATAAAAAAAAGCAATTAAATTTATTTTTCTCTTTTCATGTTCTTCCTTCAAAATGATCATCAAATTATGAAAATAATATGTTATGAAATTTAAAGGAGTTGCGCACCATTTATGGCAAGTATACAGTGTTTTTAAACCTAGGTATTGACACTTAATGATTTTTATTGATCATAAATGATATTAAGTTATCTTTTATTGAAATTTCGAGTGCTCAAGCCTAGACAAAATCCGAAATTGATTGCGTTTAAATTATGAAAGGAATTAATTTAAAAATGATATTATTTCGTATAAAAAGGTTTCATTAATTACTTTTGCTACATACGTTATGTCATCTGATGATCATATTTTAACGCCTACAAGAGCTTTTGTGTGCCTCACATTATTTGATTTGATCCGTATACCATTGGCCTTGTTGCCATTACTTATCGTTTACATCATTGAGGTAATTTTCGAGAACAATAAGGAAATTTACTTTGAATAAGTGGACTTTTGTCTCTTAAATGGTGTTGAGCATAAGTTATGGTGTTTTGGCACTAAAATTTTCTTTTTTTATTTATTTTACATTCATTTAGAATTTAAACATGAAAAAAAAAAATTTAACCGCAATCACACTTTTCTTCTTCAGTAGAATTTTGATTTTCATAATTAACTTTCTTTTCTCTTTTTCAAACACTTTTTCTCTTTCAAATAATTCCTTTTTCCTCTTTGTGACACAAAACGTACGCTTTAATTGTGACACGACAAAATTACACACAAACAAAAAAAAAAATAAAACCAAAATCACATTAGGTGGCACTTAGTACCTTTGCCACTTATGTTTTGGTAGACGACAATAACATACTTGATGCTAAGACGGCCTTTACCTCACTAGCATTGTTTAACATTCTTCGTTTTCCACTAAGTATGTTACCTATGCTCATCTCAAACATGGTGCAAGTAAGTAATCAATCATCATTCATGATTTTCATCATATTTTATTGCTGTAGTATTAGATTAGATTAGATATTAACTAGTTATTAGGACACTTTAGATTTTGTTAATTTTTCTTAATGAAAAATTTCAGAGTCTGAAATCGTTTTTTATCTAATAAAAATTCAACTAATTTTTAGTCGATTAAAATATTAAACACTAAATCAATTAACTTTTTGTTGAAGTTTTTTAGTCGACTAAATTTAGCAGAGTCCGAAGTACAAATTTTTAGTCGACTTCAGACTCTGCTAAATTTAATTGAATTTTAGTCAACTTTTATTAAAAACTAGTAGATTAAACTTAGTTAAAGTTAGTTGAAAATTTTAACTAAAAATCGATTAACGCAAGTAACTTCAACTAAAATTAGTCAAATAAAGGTTAATCGATTAGTCTTTTATTCTTATACAACTAAATCTAGTTGAATTTTAATTTGTTGCAACTAAAATTCAAAATGATTTCGGACTCTGAAAAATTTAATTCAAAAATGAACAATGAAAGGATTTAATACAGTTAATGAAGAAATATCAATTTATAAAATCGTCGTCTCTTAAAATTTCAATGACAATAAATTACAAAACATAAATTTACATGTCATGTTATCTAGAGAAAATCTCTTTCCATATACTCATGTTCTCTATACCATTGTGAGCTCGGCTTTCATTGTTCATTCTATATGAATTTTTTTCCATTTTAATCAGAAAATGTTTTAATTACAAATGATGCTAATCAGATTTTATCTACTTCTCAAAACATAGACAAGTGTTTCAGTGAAGCGTATAAATAAATTTATGAATGGAGAAGAATTGGATCCAAATAACGTACTACATGATACATCAGAGAGTGAGTTTTTATGTTCTATTTTAAAGAATTTAAATTTATAATCATTTTTTTTTTTTTTCAAAACATAGAAAATCCACTTGTTATTGAAAATGGAACATTCTCATGGGGAGAAGAAAATAGCACTCTGAAAAATATTAATATGCAAATTGAGAATAACAAACTTGTGGCAATTGTAGGCTCAGTAGGAAGCGGAAAAAGTTCATTAATATCAGCTTTCTTGGGTGAAATGGAGAAAATTTCAGGTCGAGTCAATACAATTGGCTCAATTGCTTATGTTCCACAACAATCATGGATTCAAAATGCAACATTAAAAGATAACATTCTGTTTGGACGACCATATGATAAGAAACGTTATGATCAAGTTATTGAAGCTTGTGCTCTTAAACCTGATCTTGAAATTTTACCTGGTGGTGATCAAACTGAAATTGGTGAAAAGGGAATTAATTTATCAGGTGGACAAAAGCAAAGAGTGAGTAAAAATTCAATTAATAATTTCGGAAGAAAATTTCTGATAACTCAATCTATTTCATAATAATAAAACTTATTTCTAGGTTTCTCTCGCACGAGCTGTATACAACAACGCAGATATTTATTTCTTTGACGATCCACTATCTGCAGTTGACAGGTATGAAACGTGTCACAATTTTTCTTTATTCAGCTCATATGTTTATAAATTTATTATTCATTTATACAGTCATGTAGGCAAGCATATTTTTGAAAAAGTCATCGGTCCGGAAGGTATCCTCGGAAGAAAGACACGAGTTTTAGTAACGCATGGTTTGACATACTTGAAGAAATGCGACAACATCTTTGTACTTAAAGATGGTGAAATCTCTGAGCAAGGCACTCATCAGGAATTGCTTGACAAAAAAGGTGCTTTTGCGGAATTCCTTATTCAGCATTTGCAGGAAGTTAATGAAGATACTGAAAATATTGATGAAATTAAGGCACAACTTGAGGGCTTAGTGACTGACAAAGAGCTTAAGGCTAAATTCGAACGTGCAATAAGTACAACAAGATCAAGATCAGACAGCACATCGAGTGGTGGTAGTGGAAAACTTTCAAGACAAATTTCATCAAATAGCGAGACTGAACTTAGACATCGTCGTACTTCAGAATCACCAGCAAAACAGGCAGATACAACAAAACAAAACGGCACGCAACAACAAAAATTAATCGAAAGTGAAAAATCAGAAACAGGCAGTGTCAAATGGGAAGTATATAAGCATTATTTGAAGAGCATTGGTTGGTGGTTAGCAGGAGCAACAGTTGTTCTTAATATGATTTTCCAAGGATTCTCTATTGGCTCTAATATTTGGCTGTCTAAATGGTCTAGTGATAATATTACTGCTAATGATACTGGAAAGCGAGATATGTATTTAGGTAAATTTAGAAATTTTTTTATACGTTAAATTTAGAAAATATTTAAAATAACATTTTCAATAGTCACTTGTTGACATTTTCTCAAAGGAAAAAATTTTAAAAAATTTTCTTTCTTGTTCACAGGCGTCTATGCGGCATTTGGTCTTGGACAGGGTAAGTTGTGAGATTTTTATTTGAAAAAATTCCTTTTGCAAAACTGAAATTCCCGATAAAGAAACTTTTACAGCCACAAACATACACTTGACTTTATTTGATTCCTTCATGCGATACATATTGTTGAAACACATGACAAAGTTTTCTCTCTCTTTTTTCCTTATAATATTCTCACTCTTAAAAGCTTCCAGTTAAAGAGAGTGAAAGCTTGGAAAGTTACGAATGGAAAAAAGTCTTCTTTCTTTCCTTCTAACAATTTTATTTTTCCATCTTTTTATTATTTCACAAATTCATCAACATCATTTTTAGATTCTTTTAATTTTTTTCTAATTTTTCTATCACGTAAATATTTCATGTCTCATGACTTAAACGAAGGCATGAAATGTAGAAGTTAATTTTTTTTTTAATTTAATTTTTCACTAATCCTACACACATCAACATTTAAAAACACACACATGCAACAATTTTTATTTTATAATTTTTCTGCACAAAGTTTTTTTAATTTGATTTTCAAATTAAGTTATTTCATCCTTTCTGTCATCGCTGATTTTTGCACTCGGCTGCATTTATGCTTCAATATTAATGCACAAAATGTTGTTGGAAAATGTTATAAGATGGCCAATGGAGACATTTGATCAAACGCCTGTAGGACGAATTTTAAATAGATTCTCAAAAGAGATTGAATCAATTGATGTGCTACTACCGCAAAATATGCGTTCTTTATTGCAACAATTTTTCTTGGTAAAGTGTCGACACTTTTCATTTAATTAAAAGCGAATTCTCGGTTGAGAGGAATTGTCTATGTTGAGTGTGTCAAATTGCACAATTTCATTAATTTCATTACTGCGTTGCTGCTGCTACTGTTATTGCTGCATGAGAACTTTAAATTAAAAGTTTTCATCTTTACACTCATGAGAAGCTTTTATTGTAATGCATAGTATTATTATCTACATAGCACGACACATATATACATAAAATTGCAGCTGAAAATGGTTTTTCATATTTATTTATTTATTTAAAAGCACTTTAAATCATGATAAAAAATATTTTGATTAATTTATTATTTAGAATTGAAGACAGAGTTGTTACATAGACAGTCTATGTGCCTATGTAGATCTATGAAAGATTTCGTCTATGTTTACATGACAAAATTTGTAAATTTCTTTTTATGTTAAAACTTATCAATTACATTGTTTAGAATTCTTATTGTATTCCAGTCAACAATATTAAATTGTCATCAAACAATTAAAGCATTAAGATCAATTTGAAACGATGTTATTAAAATTATTTGATGCAAAAGAAATTTCATAGAATTTGTCTGTTTACATTTTGTTATATAAACAAAGATGGAAATTTTCGTCTATATAGATGTATAGATTGCATTTATGTAGACGAAATCATAGACATAAACGTCTGTTAATAAAAACTTTGTCTTTTATACGTTTGAGTTTAAAGTTACATAAAAATTAATCGACATATTTTTGTCATGAATAATTTTTAATTGCAACAACACTACACTCGCACAAGAATTTAATTTATGTCTCTAATATCAAAGAAAAACCATCAAATTACTGTTATCAGCGTCAACAACACTGCACATCATAAAAAAAGACAATTTGTATCATTTTTCTGTTTCAACGTATTGCAAAAACAAAAATCCTCGAAAACTTTCATTAATCACAAAATAATCTTTCTTTTTTCATTTTCATGCTGATCGTCGCTAATAAAAATTGAAATGTTTGCAATGATTCTCGCATTCGATTTACACAGTGTTTTCACAATTTGTGATGTCATTGATCTATTCATTGGGTGCAATTATTGCTGCACAAAAATTACATACTGTTCTCGTCAAAAATTTGTTTCGATTACCAATGTTGTTTTTTGATACAACACCATTGGGTCGTGTGCTTAATCGAGTATCAAAGGATGTCGATGTTCTTGACAATCAGCTACCACATTCCTCGCGTATGCTGGTAGCAATGTCGTTTACTGTAAGTTTTATTTCATCATTACACAAAAACAACTCTTTTTTTTATAAACTTTTCACTAAGCTCTTTCTTCATGTACATAATTTATTTTTTTCTGTATATAACTTGGTGATGGATGAAAGTTAAAATTATTGATTGTGGTGAATGATTTAATGCTCTAACTAATAATCTTTTGTTGAGTCAACTTTAAAGTATAACAAAACTTGTAGAAATTTCTTGTTGCTATGGAAAAATTTTTTTCAATTTATTTTCTTGTAAATGTCATGTGTAAAGACTTTTAAAGACTTTTATTTGACATAGAATTGATTTACAAGACCATGACTTTTTCACATAAACTTTTACAATCAACAGGAGAATAAGTTAAAGTTAAACATGTACATAGATTTCGCTTGGAAATTTGTAATTTTGTCTGTTTATTATTTGTTTATGTATGAATAATTAACTTGCCTTTTGTATTTTATTGTAAAAATGGAATTTATGTGTTGTAATTTTCTCACAGTATTAGCAACATTTGTGGCCACATTAACACTATATATGGGAACGCTGCAAGCCGCACGCTACATACACAATTCACTGCTTTCACGTGTCCTTAAAGCACCCATGGAATTTTTTGACCAAACACCAACTGGTCGTTTAATTAATCGTTTTTCGAAAGACACTGAAGGAGTCGACTCGGATCTTCCAAGCACCGCAAGGGCTTTACTTTCGTGTCTTTTTTCGGTAAACGAATTTTTTAAGGAAAGGTGTTGGGTAGAAATAAATAAACACAAAAATATTCGTTTTGTATGGTTGAGTTTGAATGAGTTTAATGAAACAACAATGAAATGTTTAATTGAAGTATGTATGTGAGATTATTTACTCTACATTTCATGCCATCGTATAAGGTCATGATGTTTATTTGAATAGGACTTGCTAAATTTATTCTTATCTTGCAAAATGTATGTTATTCATTTATATATGCCATTGTGCTCGAGAAAATTGAAAATTTCTGCAGTGCTTATTCTTGTCATGAAGTATCAATACATTACAATTTATCTTCACATTCATCAAAACATATACACAATAAACTCATCCACCCGTTCACTCTACTTCGACTTATTGCATTTTAATATAAATAAAAATGAACTCATGCAGACTTTTCTATTATTCCGAGAATAAGAGATATTTATATTTATTGAAGAGAACATCATAATAGGTTTAACCTAATGAACATTAAAATTAGTGACGGTTTCTAAGAAGATATTCAAAATTAAATTTTAAATTTTATCAATTATGTTAATACTAATAATATTTTTAAATATCAAGGTATATCTGTCTATCTTTCAATCTACATGATATGGATAGCTGGTTTAAAAGCATCAGTTAGTCTTCACAATTCACTTTTATCAAATATACTTAAGTGTCCAGGAACTTTTTTTGACGTAACACCAAACGGACGAATAATAGCAAGATTTTCATATGATGTGAATATCTTGGACGATCGAATAATTAATAATTTTCGAATGTTTATGAAAACTTTCTTTCAAGTACGTTTTATATAATGAGCTAGAAAGAAGCTCTTTTTAAACTATTTTTAATTATGTTTAGATGATAGCCTTAGAAGTAACTTAAAACCTAAAAAAAAGTTTTGTCTTTTATTTGTTGTTTGATGCTTTTTTCTGCAAAGTCCTTTTAAAAAATTATGCACAAAAGGGATAAGAATGCAAAATTTAAACAAAAAACTAATTTATTGAAACATCAAAAAAATTAATACTTCATCAAAATTGTCACAAAAAATCTTCTTTCTTCTTCCTATTCAAGCATTTTCATCTGTTTTATGTGATCTATCAATATATTACACAATACACTTATCCATCCGTTCACTCTTCTTCGACTTATTGCATTTTAATATAAATAAAATAATGAACTCATGCAGACTTTTCTATTATTCCGAGAATAAGAGATATTTATATTTATTGAAAAGAATATAATGAGGTTTAACCTAGTATATGTTACAATTTTAAAGATGATAATTTTAGAAAAGATATTCTAAGCTTAGTTTTATTATTTCATCAATTATTTTAATACTAATGATGACGATCTCTTGCTACTCCATTGTGAAGCGTAGGCTGTTGTATGTGACTGCTTCAATTTGAAACGTATTCCGTCACACAACGATTCGGTTAACCTTTTCGACGATACGATTAGTGAAGACAGGGGATGAGCCTGAAGTTCTCGTAATATTCATCAATTGTTTATTTTAATAATACTAATAATATGTTTTTAAATTAAAAGGTCTAGCTATGTATCTTTCAACCTTAGTATTATGGATAGCTGGTTTAAAAGTATCAGCTAATCTTCACAATTTGCTTTTATCAAATATTCTCAAGTGTCCAGGAACTTTTTTTGACGTAACACCAATTGGACGAATAATAGCAAGATTTTCAAACGATGTGAATATCTTAGACGATCGAATAATTATTAATTTTCGAATGATTTTGAAAAATTCCTTTCAAGTACGTTTCAAACAGCTACAAAGAAGCTCTTTTAAAATTATTTTTAATTATGTTTAGTCGATAGTTTTAGAAGTAACTTAAAACCTAAAGAGTTTTGCCTTTTATTTGTTGAATGCAATTTAAACACAAAAAACTAATTTATTGAAACATCAAAAACAATAATACTTCATCAAAATTGTCACAAAAATTCTTCTTTCTTCTTCCTATTCAAGCATTTTCGTCTGTTTTATGTGATTTATCGCCACGATTGGGCGCATTGAAAGCGGCTATAATTTTGCACATCGCTTTACTATGGGCGATCGTAAGAGCACCTCTATCCTTCTTTGACACAACACCAATTGGTCGTCTTTTGTCGCGTTTCAGCAAAGACATAGATGTGCTTGACAATACGCTAAATGAGCTTATAAGCGACGGTATCTATTGTTTCTTCGAGGTAACTAACTAATATTTTCACTTCATGACACACTAAAACAATTTCATTAATGCTACTTCGTTGCTTGCAAAAAATTTGTTTTGTGCACTCTGTCAAGTTCCCTGTCATAGAATATTTCTTTTAGTTGTTGGCTTGCTATGAACTAACACGCTTTCTTTATTCAAAAAATTTCTTCTTCATAGAAAAATAAATAAAACTTTTCCATTGTAATGTAATGTAAAGGAGATCTTTTGAGAATTTTCTTAAATTGATATTGACAGAGAGAGAGGTGAAGGGAGATAGAAATTAAGTATTGATAAGTTTCTTTTCGTATCTTTTCCTTTTATCAAGATGATCTTGACAGTTTGTTAAAAGCTCATTTCTTCCTTGCGTGACTATTTATACTAATAAATTTCATTCATGTTTATTCTACATAGTCTTCTATGTTGAAATAAATTATATTTTAGATTTGTTTATTAAACTAAGAGAATATAATAATAAAACTTTACTGCAACATAAAACTTTCAAGATGCTAAGTGATTTAGCTTCTTTAATCCTCTACTATATAATTTTTCACGTAGTTAACTTTGAAGATCTTAAAGCTTCACCTTTACATTTTTATATTCTCTTTTTTTATCTCTTGTTCTATACACAAAAACGTGACACTTTTCTCAAGCACAAAGAGTGTCATAAATAATAGAAATCAATATACACGATTTGTTGACTGCACTATAAAAAAAGTAAAAATAAATCGAGAAAAGAAACATCTTTGTAACAATCAAACTAAATGATCTAAAAATAATAGAAACTATCAATATTGCTAAAATTTAAATAAGGAGAAAATAAATTTGACGAAAATTAATTCAGATTTTCGCAATAAATTTTAGGTTTTTGGCTCTTATTGTGTATTCTGAAGAATTCTTTGTCGACATATTCAAGTAATCCTAGTAGTATAAAAGCTGAGAAACTTGTTTTAAATTCAATTTTATAAAAATTTGTCTGTAAAATCTTTGTTTACAAAACTTGACGAAAGATTAATGACAAAGAAATTTTTAAATATTTCGTCAGTTATTTTCCCCTTGAATTGAAATTAAAACCTTCGATTATTTTTGACACATTCTATTATTTCTTAAATCCAAAAATCATGTTTATGGCACGAAAATAAAAAGCTTTTACACTTTTTGCATCTGTGCACATTGCTTTCATAAATTTTTCTCGCTTTTCCCTTCGCGTTCACAATCTCTCTTGATTGCAGTAATGTCATCACTTCAAAAAATGTTCTTTCAGTTATATTTTACACATTCGGTGACTTGCTTCCAAAATTGGGATTTTTAAAAGCTGCTATGAAACTTCATCGCATTGCATTACAAAATGTTATGCATTTTCCTATGAATTATTTTGATACTAATCCCAAAGGCCGCATGTTAGCAAGATTTTCGAAAGATATTGACATAATCGACCATAATCTTCCTCGACAAATGGATGGTGTTGCGTATTTTTTTCTTCAGGTAATTTCTCTCTTCTAATTTTAGTCGGTGAAGGTGAAGATGGTCGAATCAAAGTCGAGTCAGCACAACACACACAATTTTTTTCTCCTTTCCTTGTTTATGCACAAAAAACTTCTTTGTTGTTTCTTCTTATTAACAATTTTTTGTTATAAAAATTATTAGCAATTATGTCAGTGTGCTGTGATGTGTCACCGAAAATATGGTGCTTAAAGGCCGCAATTAAATTGCATAATTTAATGTTGCAACGCATCGTTCGATGTCCATTGGAATTTTTCGATCGAACGCCTGTTGGTCGAATTTTGGTGCGTTTTGCACAGGATATTTTCGTGCTAGATTGTGTTCTACCTATGGTCCTTTACTCAGTGATTTTTTGCTTCTTTTCGGTAATTTTTTTCATTGTTGTTTAAACTTTACACATTGCATTGTGAGCAAAAATTAACAAAACAACTTTACTGAAAATTAACATAAATTGTCCTACGTTGAAAGTGACTAAAACTTATTTGTTTCTAACTTTTAGAATAAATTTGATATCATCGTCATAAATAACTGTCAAATTAATTTCAAAATTTTCAAATTTGTAATGACCGTTAAAAATTAAAAAGAGATGTTATAAGGCAAGCATCATCATGTTGATTAGAAACAGTAGCTATAACCACAAATTACAATGTAAAAGTCAAAAAAAAAATAGAAAAATTTAAATGAAATTTTCAATTCAGTGAATCCTTATAAAGAAATCTAATCTAGTTAAATTTTTCATTTGAATGACGTAAATTTTACAAATCTTAAAAAATAATTCATGTGTAAAAAGTAAAATTTGTTTAAGAATTCATCAAAAAAAATCTTTTAGGAACACAGTGTTGTAAAATTTGTTCAAATTAATTTTGCACGCTTTTGTTGTATTTTTTTGTAAATTGTTTGAATGTGTTTGGTGCATGGAGAAAAGTAAAAATTAGGTTTTAAGATGAAGAAGATTTGAAAGATTTTAGAAAGAGCTTATGTAGTTATTTAATAATCAATTATTTAAATTTTTATCTAATTTTTTTCCTTTTTTTATTGAATTGACAATTGCTATCGACAGGTGATGGCTACTATTGCTGTCATTTCACTTTCTACGCCAATTTTCCTTGTCGTAATTTTGCCAATTGCAATTCTCTACTACTTCGTACAACGTTTTTACGTAAGTTCAATTTGATTGCGATTCAATATGTGAGCAAGAGACCGAACTAAAAAAATCATTAATTCTTTCTAGGTTGCAACATCACGTCAATTGAAACGACTCGAGTCTGTATCACGCTCGCCAATTTATTCGCATTTTGGCGAAAGCATCACCGGCACTTCTACCATTCGTGCTTACAATGTTGAACCAAGGTATTTTTGCTCCTTTTATTGCTATTTGAGAATGAATTCTATTATTTTTTATCTCTTTCTATTTAGATTTATTAGCGAGTCGGAAGGCAAAGTTGATTTCAATCAAGTGTGTTATTTTCCTTCGATTATTGCAAATCGTTGGTTAGCAGTGAGATTGGAAATTGTTGGAAATTTAATCATTCTGTTTGCTGCACTATTTGCTGTCATGGGCAAGGATTCTTTGTCGCCTGGTCTTGTCGGTTTGTCAGTTTCATATGCATTATCCGTTACACAAACACTCAATTGGCTGGTAAGTTGTTTTTATCAAGGCAAAGAAACTTTTTTTTATTAATTCAATTCTTATAATAATAAAAGTTTCATCATCTTGTTGCTTTATCTAATTGAAATAATTTTAATTAAATTTTTTTTTTCTCTTTCAATTTAACAAAACCATGGAATTGTCACAAATTAGGTTCGGTAAGTATTTTTTTTTCTCATCTCATTTAATACACATTTAACTAATTACACAATTTTCTTTTTTTTTCTCTTTTCATTCATCACAGCATGTCATCGGAAGTTGAAACAAATATCGTAGCAGTTGAACGTATTAAAGAGTATGGTGAGACAAAACAAGAAGCAGCGTGGGAGAATAGCGTTGTTTTGCCAGCTAACTGGCCTGAAAATGGCAACATTGAATTCCGTGACTTTGAAGTTCGTTATCGTGAAGGTCTCGATTTAGTCCTTCGTGGAATAAGCTTTAAAGTTAATGGTGGTGAGAAAGTTGGCATTGTTGGACGAACAGGTGCAGGCAAGAGTTCATTAACCCTTGCATTGTTTAGAATTATTGAAAGTGCTGGCGGTTCTATCATCATTGATGGACAAGATATTTCAAAAATGGGTCTACATTCACTTCGTTCGAGGCTTACAATTATCCCACAAGATCCTGTTTTGTTTAGCGGAACATTACGTATCAATTTGGATCCATTTAACAAATATTCAGATGAAGAAATTTGGCGTGCACTTGAACATGCACATTTGAAACATTTTGTTAAGGGTTTAGCTGCTGGAATTAATCATGAAATATCAGAAGGTGGTGAAAATTTGTCCGTTGGTCAACGACAGGTGAGATTTGTAATTTTTACATTATCAATTTGTTTATTAATAAAGAAAAACTTTTATTAGCTTGTTTGTCTTGCTCGTGCATTATTGAGAAAAACAAAGGTTCTTGTACTTGATGAAGCTACAGCAGCTGTCGATTTAGAAACTGATGATCTTATTCAAGTGAGTAATGAAACAATTTTTACCATTTGTGTTATCTAATTAACTTTTATTTTTATCCAAATATAGAAAACAATTCGAACAGAATTCAAAGAGTGCACAGTTCTTGTTATTGCTCATCGACTCAATACAATTCTTGATTCAGATAAAGTTATTGTGTTGGACAAAGGACATATTACAGAATTTGCAGCACCAGATGACTTGTTGCAAGATAAAAGATCAGCGTTTTATAGCATGGCGAAAGATGCAAATCTCGTATCATAAAAATACAAAAAAATAACGTTGTGCTTAAGCTCGTGATGATGTTTATATGCGGATGATACTTACGTATATATTTTTTATATTATTATTGTACAACTCTTTCTCTTTCCCTCATTTTCTGCAATAACAAGTTTTTTTTTGTTTGTAACTAATAAATACAAGTAAAGTTTTGTAGTTAAGTTAGGAATGCAACAATTTTTCTATTATGTTTTTGCAGGTTAGTTTCACTTTACTAATAATTTATTGCCAAGTTGAAGAAAATTAAAGAATTTATTTGACAACTTTAAAGATGGAAAAATTATTTCTCCTTTCTATGTGATCAGGGTTAGAAATCTTTGATAAAATTTTATCATATATGTTGTAATGTTTACATTAGAGAAAAAATTTTTAGAATTTTTAAAAACTACTTTATATTGTGTTGGTTAGATCAAAAATTAAATTCGAGATTTTTATTATACTAGGCTGAGTGTTTACTATTTAAAATAACATAGATAGTTGGTTTAATTAGTAGACACTCATCCTAGCATACTAAAGTTCGCTAATTCAATTCGTGCTTCGACCAATACAACATGAAGTCCTTATCAGAGTCCGAAATTGTTTGACATTTTAGTTGCAAATAACTCAATTTAACTAAATTTTATTCGATT
>JACWBX010002665.1:3825-31356 GCA_014622435.1 Polypedilum pembai | reverse complement strand
GCGCTTTGTCACATTTGTTTACAAAAATTTTTCAATGGAAATTATTTTCCGTAAATTATCAATGTAAACAGCATTTCAACACAATATAAAGTAGTTTGTGCACACCTACACGATAGTACAATTCATTTAAAAGAAACCGCGAGTCTTTAGCTATTATAGTTTTCGAGATCTCAGCCGCCCAGCCGAACAGCCAGCCAGCCAGCCAGCCAGCCAGCCAGCCAGCCGAACGGCCAAAGTGAATATAATAGCGGATTTTTTTTCCAAAAATTCGCTAATAAATCAGTTTTCAATGTCAATGTTTTTCTTATGTTGATTGAAAAGGTCAATGGACCATTGTGAATAAATTTTTTTTCCAAAATATAAGAAACTTCTTTCTCCTATTTTTTCGCTTAGCACGTCTTTCCTGCATATGAGTTTATAAAACTTTTAATGTTTGTTTATCAATTTCATATTCCCGGTTGAGAGAGAGATATAAACAAAACATCTGATCAGTAGCATATTTTGTCACGATTACCGACACATGCGCAACTTTTTTGACTTGTGAAAATGTGAATTTTTCCATTCAGTTAATGATTTACAATATTTTACCTAAATTCTTTAAATTGTAATTTTCTCAATTGATATTTGATGATGTTAAAATAAACTTTTTCTTCTTTTTATAAAAATTGCGTACTAAAAAAAAATATTAAGCACAAATGACTGATAACAACTTTACACTACCAAATGACGTATAGGAATGAAACAAAAAGATTTTTCTTTACTCGAACTCTCTATTGCGCAAAATCGAAAATTGCCGATTGTATAAAAATTCACCACTCATTACACGTGGGAAAATAATTACTTTCTTTCTAAGCAGGACACATTCATGAACAAATCTTACTATTGAGAGACTAAAAAAGACTAACGGCATGTAGTTTCGGGAAAAAATTCTGTTACACAGATCTAATGGTCGGCAGCAATAGACTGATGCAAAAAGTTTGACAAAAACCGTTCTGGTCAAGACTAGTGAAGGCAAGAGGTGCGAAAATATCAAAAATTACAAAAAACTTTTGATAATTTTCATACAAAAAATTATTTTTTAATGCCTACTCTGTTTTGCTTATCAAGAATTCTAATCCCTTGAGTGAGGGAAACAGATGAACTGACGGACAATAGCGCCTTTTTTCTTTGAAGAAAATGCGCTAAAAATGAAAATACCAAAATGTAAACAAAGAAATTTTTAAATTTACATTTTTCCTGTTTTAAGATGAATAAAAGCATGATAAAAATGATAAAATTTCAATAGAAATGCAAATGCAATGCATAAAGCCTTTTGTAACAATCGCATTTAGGTTTAATAAGAAATTATTAAAAATTTTGAAATATTTTTGTTTACATTTTTGTGTTTTAATTTTTAGTCTCACAGTAGGCTTTTTTTATGAAAGTGTGTCTCCTTTGCTTCTTTCTTTCTAAGTTAACTTGAACCATAATTTACTTACCACTAAGGAATATTACGAGAACAGCAGGCACATCCACTGTCTTCATTAATTGTTTCGTCGGAATGATCACTGACACGTTGTGTGACAGAGTACGCTTCAAATTGAAACAGTTTCATGCAACGCCCTAAACTTCACAGTAAAGAAACAGAAATTCATCATCATAATTTACTTATGTAAGAGCATTTTGATCTATTTTAAGACCAATGTTGATAATTTTTAATAAAGCTTAAAGCGTGATTCTCAAAGGTTATTTTTCTCTTATCGTGTTTTTAGAGAGATTTTCACGCTTTATTTTATTGATATCAACTGAGTACAGTGACAAAGTATTTTTCGATTAAATTCTAGCAAAATCATTCTCGTGAACAAAATGTATCAAATATAATGTCTGATATTTCATATGAATATTCTAATTAAAATAATAATGACAATTTGCAAACAATACAGTGTTCTAAATGTTATAAAATTTTTATCTTCATCATAACATACTTCCGTAGTGATTCAAATTCTACTGAAATAATGAATGACTATTAATCTAGTTTTTCGCACAATTTCAAAGTCATTTAAATTCAGCTTTTTATTCTTCTTTTTTTCATTTCATTATAATTTCGACATTTTTCAATTTCATCAGCTGGATAAAGCCAATCATAGAATTTTATGATAATATAACACAGCGAAACGACCAGTAAAAATAGATAAACGCCACTTCTATTTAGAATTGTTAACATAATTTCTTTTAGATTTTTTGTTGGCTCATCAAGCACTTTACGATAAATTTTCTCAGTTCTATGACTCACATCATGCCAATTATAAAGTTCTGCAACGATTTGATTAATCTTAAATGGACATGTAATTTCATCTTTTCTTGATTTTCCTGCTCTAAATCTCTCAACTCTATCGATTGTTTCCTCAAGAGCATTTATTAATGACTTGACATCAGGTTGAACAAGAATCACATTTAAATACTCAGGCAGTACTTCTGGTACACCACCAACTCGTGTGGAAATCACATGCAAGCCAACTGAACAGGCTTCGACTATTGTCATACAATATGCTTCAGTCAGTGATGTATTTAGGAAAATATGACCTCTTGTCAATACATCTCTAACTTCTGAATGTTCAAGAGCGCCCAACATTTGAATTCTATCCTGCATGTTGTTCTTTTCACGAACTTCTTCTAATAATTCTCTTTTTGGTCCATCACCAGCTATAATGAAATTAATATTGTGTCTATTTTTAAAATATGGTAGAATCCCAGCAAGCAAATCAATTCCTTTGCGATAAACTAATCTCGACACTATCACAATTGTTATCATTTTCTTATCGCGATTTATTGGATTTGGCGTAAATTGTAAAGTATTGACAGCGTTTGGAATTACCGAGACTTTTGAGGCTTTCATTTTACCACGAAGAACTGTATTCTCTTTGCCAGTATGTGAAACACAGATGAAATGATTGCAAAATGAGAGACTAATTTGAAGAAATTTGTTTGTTACTATTGCACTGAGATCTGCAAAACCAAATAGACTGTGATCTGTAAATATTGCTCTTCGTCCCATTAAAACTCCAATTGTCATAGCCTCATGTGCAAGTGCTGAGAATGCTGAATGTCCATGAATTATTTGAATTTGTTCTCGTATAAAAATTTCCCTGAGAATTTTAATATTGCAAATCATTGTAGGAAGGATACATTGATTGTAGAAAACTTTAATAGGAAGATAATAGACTTTGAGGCCATTTGTCATATAACGAACTCCTTTACGATCACCATATGAGTGAGTAATCATAATAACTTTATGTCCACTTGATAAAAGACATTGTGATAAATTATAAATGTGTTCTTCTACTCCGCCATGATTTGGATAGAAAAAATCTGACACTAAACTAAAAGATAATGAAGTTGAAATATTAAATGAGTCCATAGAATGAAAATTTAATTTATTCTTACCAAATATTCATCTTTTTAACATCAAAACAATGATGTTTGTTTATTAATCACAAAAATTATTATTTCAAATTTCATATGACAGTTATGAAAATTTCAAATTGCCTACTATATGAATCAATGTTGATAATGACATTAATCAAAATAATTTATATGAAAATTAGAAAATTTATGAATATAAACTTTTGTTATCAAACAATTTAGTGTAAAATGAGTTGACATTGAATTATTATTTGTTCCCTTTTATTCACATTTATAGGTCAGTAGAACTAGCCTTTTGTATCAATATATTACAATATTTGTATACAAAACTTGATGTAAACATGTTATTAGCTTTTGATGTAACTCAGAATTAATATTTACAAAGATTAATAAAATCATTTTGGCTTATGATATCTTGAATCAATTTTAGGACCTTTCTTTAAAAGAACTTTGTTCTTTTTTATACAAGAAGTAGAAACTATCCGTATACTTGAAAATTATCTCTGGAAAAATATTTCTATCTATCTTTAACAGAACCCGAAGACGACTAAAAATTTATATGCTAAGTCGACTTATGTACAAATTTTTAGTTGACTTCAAGCTCTGATTCTTTATCTCAAATTTCTGATTATCTCCGAAAATAGTATCAAATATCTCCAATTATTTCTTAGTTTCTACACTTCGTTTGTAAATGAACAAATATATGAACATTTTTATTTAACAAAAGTTAATTTAGTAATTGGTAGTAGCAAAAATACAATAATTTCTTTTTAAAAATGATATCATTACAATTTGGAATGATTTGTATAAAAATCTCGTAAAGAATTTATTAATCAAATATGACTATCAGCATTATTCATTCTATTGAAAACAGTTGGTAGTAAAACTTTAAGAACCTCAACATATTTTGGATTTCCGTATACTTCTCTTCTTATCACTTGAGCTTCTTCAGTGTCGGCAAGGAAATATTCGGGATTCGCATGTTCTGGGTTTTCAATCATTTGAACAGGTACAACAGATAACAAACAAATGAGTCCCTGTTTTGCTTTGTTCTTTATCTCATACTTAATATCTTCGTATGTAGGAATTTTTAAGTAATTTAATTGTTTTAATGCATTAGTCAATGTGTCATAGTAAAATCTAATTAATTCATCAAAATGCTTTAAATGAACATCAAAATCACAGGATGTGTAAAGAAAATGATTAAAATCAATACCGGGTGATCCATAAAAGCTCTCTTGATAGTCGACCTAAAAATAATATTGACACATGTGTAAATTTGTGTTCTTGATAATTAAGAGTTAATTGTTAGTCACAGTTTGAGTTTGTTTTAATGGAACTCTATTTATATTTAATTAAGAATTACTTTATTTGTACTCACCAATAAAGCATCAATAGGATTGTTAAGTTCATCGTACTTAAAAAAGATATTATTTATCCACAAGTCACCATGATTTAGCACTCGAAAACGATCACTATTTACTCGAGTATAAACATTCTTTTCTTCTTGAACGATGTCAAAGTTCTCTAGCTTAGGCACATATTGCTGTAATTCATTTGTGCTACTAATCGTTTCCATACTTTCCTGTAAACTTGCACCTAGAAAGAATGTCAATGGTGTTTCTTCATCATATGCTGATGTCATATGAACAATAGAGTCCGGCTTTTTTTCATACATTTTTGCTGTGATTGCATGAAATTTAGCAATTTTTTCAAGAACAAGTTTAGCTTTTACTAAATTGAAACGTTCTTTACGATTTGCTAAGATATATTTTATAGTTGTTAAATCTTCAAGCACAAGTGCGTTTTCATCAGCATAAATGATACTAAAAAAAGATAAGTTATCGATAAAAACAAAGTTAGATTAAAAGCAGAAAGCTGCTTTAAGTAATTTTAATACCTTGGTGCCATTTTAAAGCCCGGTAACAACGATTCACTTTCATTATGAATCTTGTGATACATATAAACTTCGCCCTCATAAACATTTAGATTTTCCAATAATTCAGCTACAGCACCTGCTTGAGGTGATGTTTTTAGAATAAAATTCACTTCCTTTTTAGTATCATTCATTGTGTAATTTATTTTGACACGATGAATTACACCAGCGAAATTTTCGCCCATTGCTGAGCCTGAACTGATGTCAAAATCATTCACTTCAAGATTTTCGTCATTTTCATATTTTGCTAAAATTGTTTTTATATATTCTGAATTTAGCCAAGGAAAGACTGGAGTTTCTGACGTCATGGCTTATAATTATTATTAATTTGAGTGCAATGTTGTCTTATTATTATTGTCAAGTTGCTTTGTCAACAGCTGATTGAAAACTAAAGTGAGTAGAGAATATTTTGAGAATTCATATAAAAAATGGACACGCATACAGCTGTACAATACGCTCTGAAGGTCATCATTCTCTCTTTAATTTTTTATTAACTTCTTCTTGTTTCACGTGTGTTTGTATGTTTATGTGAATTCATTGCATTTAATCTCTATCAAAAAATAATATGTTTCTCTTATTTCTACCTATCTAACGGTGTTTCATTATGTTTTCATTTCACATTCAATATTTATAAGTCACTGCTGCCTACAATGACCAACTATAATTTAAAATTGCTATATTGCACGCGTCAAACCAAAACATAAATTATTTGCACGAAATATAAACGCGAATATGTTATTTATTCATCAATTCTTCTTCTTTTCCCTTTACATGCAACTCAATCAAAATTTCAACTTTAACGGATAAAATTTTCAAATTTTGAACTATTTCTTTTTCGAAAATAAAAATAATAACAACGTTTATAAACATTGAAAATTTTAGTGTATGAATTTAATGAAATATGACGACAAATACTCTTGCTAATAAAAATAAAAAGCATTTTCTTGGAATACCAGCTCCATTAGGTTATGTTGCTGGTGTTGGCAGAGGGTGAGTATATCAAATAACTTTGTAAAATAAAGAAAATAATAAAATTTTAATTTTTAAGAGCAACCGGTTTCACAACTCGATCTGATATCGGACCTGCAAGAGACGCTAATGATGTTTCGGATGATAGACATGCTCCACCAACAAAACGCAAGAAAAAGGATGAAACAGAAGAAGACGATGATGAAGATTTGAATGATTCAAATTATGATGAATTCACTGGATATTCTGGTGGATTGTTTTCAAAAGATCCATATGATAAAGATGATGCAGAAGCAGATGCAATTTATGAATCAATTGATAAACGTATGGATGAAAAACGAAGAGAATATCGTGAAAAGAAAGAAAAAGAATTCTTAGAACAATATCGTCAAGAGCGACCAAAAATTCAACAACAATTTTCTGATATCAAACGAACACTTGCTACAGTTTCGGAAGCTGAATGGGCAGCTTTGCCAGAAGTTGGTGATGCTAGAAATCGCAAACAAAGGAATCCTCGTGCTGAAAAATTCACACCTTTGCCTGATTCAGTTCTTTCAAGAAATTTAGGCGGCGAAACAACAACAACAATTGATCCAAGCTCAGGTCTCGCTTCTATGGTTCCTGGTGCTTTAACACCTAGTGGAGATTTAGATTTAGTTAAAATTGGTCAAGCAAGAAACACTTTGATGAATGTAAAATTATCACAAGTTTCTGATTCAGTCACTGGTCAAACAGTTGTTGATCCAAAAGGTTATTTAACAGACTTACAAAGTATGATTCCGACTTATGGTGGAGACATTAATGACATAAAGAAAGCTCGATTGCTGCTCAAAAGTGTTCGTGAAACAAATCCCAATCATCCTCCAGCCTGGATTGCTTCTTCTCGTCTTGAAGAAGTCACCGGAAAAGTGCAAATGGCACGAAATCTTATCATGCGTGGTTGTGAAATTAATCCAACGAGTGAAGATTTGTGGCTTGAAGCTGCTCGTCTTCAACCACCTGAAACAGCAAAAGGTGTAATAGCTCAAGCAGTTCGTCATATTCCGACATCTGTTAGAATTTGGATTAAAGCTGCAGATCTTGAAGTCGAAACAAAAGCAAAACGAAAAGTTTTTAGAAAAGCACTTGAGCACATACCCAATTCTGTTCGTTTATGGAAAGCAGCTGTTGAAATTGAAAATCCAAATGATGCGCGAATTTTATTATCACGTGCAGTCGAATGTTGTAATACAAGTGTTGAATTATGGCTTGCACTTGCACGTTTAGAAACATATGAAAATGCAAGAAAAGTTCTTAATAAAGCGAGAGAAAATATTCCAACTGACAAGCAAATTTGGACTACAGCTGCAAAACTTGAAGAAGCCAATGGTAACAATCATATGGTTGAAAAAATTATTGATCGTGCAATTTCATCACTTAGTGCTAATGGAGTTGAAATTAATCGTGATCAATGGTTACAAGAAGCAATCGAATCGGAAAAAGCTGGAAGTGTTTTGACATGTCAAGCGATAATTAAAGCAGTCATTGGAATTGGCGTTGAAGAAGAAGATTGTAAACAAACTTGGATGGATGATGCAGAAAATTGTGCAAAAGAAAATGCATTTGAATGTGCTCGAGCTATTTATGCTCATGCTTTGCAAGTTTTTCCTAATAAAAAGAGTATTTGGTTACGAGCAGCACATTTTGAAAAAACTCATGGAACGAGAGAAAGTCTTGAATCATTACTTCAAAAAGCAGTTCAAAATTGTCCAAAAGCCGAAGTGCTTTGGCTTATGGGTGCAAAATCGAAATGGTTGGCAGGCGATGTACCTGCTGCTCGTAGTATATTGAATTATGCTTTTCAAGCTAATCCAAATTCAGAAGAAATTTGGCTTGCTGCTGTTAAATTAGAATCAGAAAATGCAGAATATGAACGTGCTAGAAAATTACTTGCAAAAGCTAGAAGTTCTGCACCAACACCAAGAGTTATGATGAAATCAGCAAAACTTGAATGGGGTTTAGAAAATTTAAATGAAGCACTCAATTTACTTGAAGAAGCAGTAAAAGTTTTTCCAACATTTCCTAAATTGTTTATGATGAAAGGTCAAATTGAAGAGCAACAAGGTAGAATTGAAGTTGCAATTGAAACATACAACATTGGGTTAAAACAATGTTCAAATTCAATTCCATTGTGGGTTTTACTGTCAGCATTAGAAGAAAAGAGAGGTGTTTTGACAAAAGCACGTTCAGTTTTAGAGCGAGGTCGTTTGAAAAATCCAAAAACAGCTATTCTTTGGTTACATGCTATTCGAATTGAAATTCGTGCTGGAATGAAAGAAATTGCTCAAACACTTTTAGCTCGAGCACTTCAAGAGTGTCCAAATTCAGGTGAATTATGGGCTGAAGCGATATTTTTAGAACCTCGACCACTTCGTAAATCAAAATCAATTGATGCATTGAAAAAATGTGAACATGATCCTCATGTACTTCTTGCTGTATCGAAACTCATTTGGAGTGAAAGAAAAATTCAAAAATGTCGTGAATGGTTTACTCGAACGGTAAAAAGTGATGCAGATTTTGGAGATGCTTGGGGTTATTTTTATAAATTTGAATTAATGTTTGGGACAGAAGAACAGCAACAAGAAATTTTAAAGAGATGTATTACAGCAGAGCCAAAACATGGTGAAGAATGGTGCAGAGTGAGTAAAAATATAGCAAATTGGCGATTCAAAACTGAAGATGTGTTGAAGGCTTTAGTTAAAACTCTTCCAATACCAATTTAAATACATAATAATAAAACTTATTGATTTGTCACAAAATAATAACAATAAAAGTAAAGAATGAATGCTGTAAACATAACAATATTGCTATTTTGTCAATCTTTTTTAAATTGAAATTTACATTTTGTTGTTATACAGGTAATTAAATAAGCAAAAGAAAAAAATTATAAACTATTTAAATTCAGGTAACAAATTTCTTCTCTTCTTTTAGTGTTAAGCAAATATTATTCTTCATTCTTTCTGTTAGTTGTAGCCAAGACAGTCGTAATGTCTAACAAAAAATATATTAATGACAATGAGAAGACTAAAGGAAATCAAAAACAAAAGCAAAAGAAAAGAACACGGTCAAAATTAAAATTGTCAAATAAATTACCAAACGAAACTGTGAGTGAACAATCTGTGATTCAAACAGATGAAACAACAACTTTAGAGCTAGAATTTCAATTAGAAAGATCATCAACACCTGATATTGATGGAATGTGTGAACATTGTAAACATTCACATTTACAAGTAAGTTTAAAGTGGAGGCGAGGATACTCGAAAGAAAGATCATTAAAAGATCACGAAAAGATCATTTAAGTTCAGAAAAGAATTTTTAAGTTCACTAAAGATCATTCAAGATCATTTAAGATCAAAAAAGTCAATTCAAGATCATTTAAGATCACACTTTTTATTCTCGATTTAATGGTCATATAAACTTTAATTGAATGATCTAAATTACTCAAAAAAGACTTATGATATCATGTTTTATCATTATAAAGCTGCATATTACAATTTAAGAGTCTTTTTAAGCCAAAAATATTTCAACTCTATTAAAATAGAAAATTGCAAAAAATTTTCTTTTTGTTTTTGTTTACATTTTTCAAAAACATTTTGGATTTCAAAAGAAAAATTCAATTTTCATTTTTGCTTAGTTTTTTAACGAATAAAATGGTTTAACCAATAAAAAGAGCATAAAGTAAAAGAATAAATATAAAGATACAGGGTTCTTATTGCAGACTGGATAAAACCAGTCACTACTTTTCCCTGTCAAAACAGAGATTGCAACAGGTTTTAGAAACCTACGCATCACTTTTATAACTTAGTTCTAAAACTCTGAATAAAGTTTAATCTATTTATTTAAAAGGATAAATGCTACTTTGTAGTTAAGTTTAGTCATAAAATATTTATAATTAAAAATTTTTGAAAGATCATTAAAGATAATTAAGTTTCCTCGCCTACTTTGAAATTTAAATTTTAAAATTTTTGCTAACTTTCTTTATTTTTATACAGAAATGTTGTATGTATGTTTATGACAATTATGAAGACATCATAAGATATTCAACTTTTAAGCATGGTATAGATGAGTCATACAACGTTAAATATTATGATGAAAATTTAGGAATGAAAGTTAGTGGCACAACACCATCATATTTTCCAGGTAAATTTTCAAAATTTTCATCAAAATAAAATTAATTTTTAATTTCTTTACAAAGCTTTTACAGAAAGAATCCCAGAAATTGCTGATTTAAGAATGTTAGCGAATAATAGGCCACAATTACAACCAGCACCACCAATTGTATATTTGAGACAATTCTTTTGGCCGATTTTTCTTCCACCAGGCTTTCATGCTCCATCAACTCAAATGTTTAACGTTAATCAAAACGTTCATAATCCTAATAACTTAAACTTCTATCAGCCACCTGTAATGTACTCAAAAGTGGCACAATCTCAAGATCAACAATATTTTCATCCAAGACCACAAACTTCACCATGCATTCCTATACCAGTTGTACAAAGACAATTTCCAATACATTATGGAAATAGTTCACCTTATTTAAATTACAAAAATCATCAACCACATGTCGCTCAATTTCATAATTACGTACCAATCAATAACTTCAATGGACAACAACAACAACAACAAAATATTTAAAAGTGCAAATAATTTGTTTTATTCTTAATTAGTATTAAGTAAAATATATGTGCAATTTGTAAAATAATTTTAAAGACTGTAAAAGAATGTTCAAAAAAGAAACTGGACTGCGCTTTTATTGTTACTTATAAGTTACTGAAACATTCAATCAATATTAATGTTGGAATTTATAAATAACTGTCATTTATTTTTTGAATTTTTTCTGCGTTTTTCTATTGTTTATTTAAATTAAAACTTTTATTGTGAATAAATCAAATTGAAAATTTTATTTATTTCTGATGGAAATACATGCGTATTATCTATGAAAGTCAGGAGGATAACTAGTTGCGCAACGTGCAACATTTTTTTGTATGTGCAACAGTGCACAATGTTGCATGAAAAAGCAAATTTTTTTAAAAATATTTAATTATTTCAATATTTAGTTTGATAGAATATTGAATTTTCAGTAATTCTGTACTTAAATCTTGTAATTTCATGAAATATTAGCTTTGAAAATTCAAATTTCCTAAATTATCAATTTTATTTGTTTACTTCTTAAATGTAAACAATAAACAAATGTCATTTGTTGCGCGAAAACAAAAATTTAAAAATTCATTTTTAAAGAAAATTACTTGATTTAAATGCATCTCTAACATATGATTCATTGATTTTCTTCGCAATATCATTAGATAAATAAGAAAAAAGAACTGAAATTAATCAAATTTATTGTGTGGCTTAAGAAATGTTGTGCAGCAATGAACAACTTTCGTTGCGCGAGTGGTTCCCTGTCAAGTTTCAGTATATAAATTCACTTAAACAGAGATTTTAAGATGATTTAACATAGAAATTTTTTGCTAAAGTTCGCCGTTGAATGATATAATTGTGATTTTGACCTAGTGGCCTTAAATCAGTTACATTTTTGAACATTGAATCGTCTTTCGACTGACTGCTTTTTGCAAATGAAACTAATGAGAAAATTCTTTAAAATGTTACTGTCTTGACTATTTCCGATTATTGAAAGTTAACCAATTGAAGTAAAGAACAGCAGCACTATTAAAATTTTTTTAATGAAGATCTTGAAGACTCAACAATATAGCTAATGAACAACAACAACATGTTAATAGATTTTTTTATTTTCTCACATTTTGTTATACGTAACGGAAATTTTAAACCCAATAAAGAAACAGAATGTTTATTTAAGTGTAAAATTATTAATAACACAATGTTAACTTTAATTTATATTGTTTATTTGTAAGAAATGAACTTGACAAAAAAAAAGATGTTTTTTTTTTTAAATATAAATGGAATCACAAGGATAAAAAAATGTAACAAGAAGAAACCCAAAATATATTTTTATTTTTAAATTAAATTTTCCCTAGTGTTAACACCAAAATTAAACATAATTTTTCCTTAGCTAAGGAATGTAAAATTAATTTCTTTCTTTTCTTCTTATGAACCAAATTCCTCATTTGAGCCATCAATTTTTCCAAATTCATAAGCTCCACGTCCATCAAATCTCAAAACATATTCATGATGAGTCCATAATGATTTACGATGTGATACAGTGAAAAGTGTGATATTAACTTCACGACAATATTCATACATTTTTCCTTCAACATCAACTGATACTGCACTTGTGCATTCATCAAGAATTGCAAATTGTGGATGATGATAAAATAATCTAGCCATAGCAATTCTTTGCTTCTCTCCACCACTTAAAACATCAATCCAATCTTCAATTGAATCAAGTCCTTTCTCACGTTGCTGCACTAATGATCTCAATTGCACAATATCTAAGAACTTGAACAAATCCTGATCTGTTTTGCCTCGTCGTTTCATCTCTTCAAATGTATGTGGATAAATTATTTGATCTCTTAAGGTTCCAAGTGTCATATAAGGACGTTGTGGAATGTAAAAAAGTTTTCCACGTGGTGGTTTTACAATTTTTCCACCCCACGTTGGCCATAATTCACCGAGAATTCTAAACAAACTAGATTTGCCGCAACCATTTGGACCACAAACAAGAACATTTGTTCCTGATTGCACTTCAAATGATAATTCTTTTACTAAAATGTCACCATTTGGAGTGACCAGAGGAACTTTATCAAATCGAATGATGTTGTCTTGGAAGGAAATTATTCCTTTGTTTACAGCAATTTCCATATCAGCACTTGAAGAGTTATTGACCATTGTTCGTTCATATTTGCCATCATTTAACTCATTAAGTACTTTAATAAGTTCATCCATTCTTGTTGTAAAGCCAGCAAGTCTACTCATCTCACGTCCAGCGAGGACAAGTCTACCAATAGCTTCTGCTAACTTCACAAGCATTCTACCAAATGTATAATAATGCCTCAAACGCTCTCCATCATTGTTATCTTGTAACAACTTATTATTTTTATCGAAAAATGGAAGGGAAACAGCATAGAATCCAACACCCGTAGCAATATCTATTTTTAAAAATATTTCATTAACATTAAAGTAATATAAAACCAAGAAATAATAGAATACGCGATTTAGCCGTTAAAATTTAAATCTAAGGGGATAAAAATTTTTTAACGAAAAATTCCCCTAAAAATACTTTTTGAAAAAAAATTTTAAAAAATTACTGAATTTTCTTACTAATTTTGCTTTACATTATAGTTTATGATTTAATATTTTCTCACAATTAGATAACAAATGAAAATAATTAAAAATTCATAAAAAAATTAAGTTTTAAAAGAAACTTTGTAACGGCTTCAAAAAATTCAAAATTTCAATTCAAGGGGAAAATAACTTTGACGAAAGATTTTAAAATTTCACTATTTTTCGTTATTGTTTGTAAACAAAGATTTTGTAAAGAAAATTGAATTTAAACAAGTTTTCCGGCTCTTATACTACTAGAATTACATTAATATGTCACTAAAGAGGTGTTCTAAACACATAATAAGAGCCAGGAGACTAGAATAGTTGACAAAATCTGAACAAAATTTTTCTTAAGTCATTTTCGCTATTTTTCTATTATTTCTTGAAAGTAATTTAAAACCAAAACAATATTACTTACATTTAGCAACTAAATTGTCAACAACACCCATGCCAACACGAAATTCTAAGAATTTTCTCAAGTGTGCTGTAAGTTTATTGAAACTGGCCAATATTGTAAGCTTCTCTCTCACATTTCCTTGATAGAAAGCAACTTCTTCCGAATTTGTAATAAGACGACTATTAACATAACGATATTCGCCTTCAAGTTTTTGTTCTTGAATTGTTAAATTGCCAGTTGGTCGACGTAAGTGAGTAAGAGCAACACCAGAAAAGAGCAGGTACTAAAACAAAATAGAATATTAAATTATTTCTTTCGTGACAGAAAAGAATTACAAACCATCATGATAATTAAAGGAGTTTTAAGTCCAATAGTTGATGTTGTTCGATAAATATAGATAAAAACATCAAGAAGAGGTTTACATGTGTTTGAATACAAGTCAACAGTCGATTCACAGAATTTATCAATATCAGTTGTCAATAACTGATCAGCATTTGCAATTCTATTATCTAAATTACTCATCTTGTAATATGTATAATTTCTTAGATATTGATCAAAAAGATGTTTTGACATATTCGTTCGAAATCGAATTTTTAATTCTCCAATACTCCATTTAAGAACATTATTAACGACAGCAATCTAAAAAAAAAGATATTTACAAATATTAGCGATAAGAGAAAAATTGATTACTTACAGCTGGCATAGCAGCTAAAAACTTCCATAGTGATGTTCTAAACTTTTGATGATTCATCGTAATAATTGAACTTTCAATAATTGTTGCATTTTGAATCATCCAAATGTCACTAACTGAACGAAGAATTAGAGAAGCAGCAATTCCAACTAACAATAATGTTTCTGCACTTAATTTTCTTGGAACTAAAATTCCTAAAATAGATAAAAGGGAAATGAACTTTAAATTGTGTGCGTGTGTGTTAATTAGCATTTTAAATTTATGTAAAATTTCAAGAAACTCGTTTAGTGCATGCAAGAAGAAGCAGATTGATAAAATATTATGAAGGTCAAGGTTATTTATTCATTTTCTTAAATCACTGTTGACTTAGATTTAAATTCATTGATAAAAATTATATCGACAAACATGCTTGATTAGATAAAATAAATTTTGCAATGATTTCATGCATGAGTAGCAAAATTTTTGAAATGTGATAATTTAATTTAGAGAAATAAATAAATACGGTATCTTGCTTAAATGATTATGTCATAATAATGAATTTTAACCCAGGCGAGAACACTCGATAAAAGATAGAAAAAAATCATTCAAGATCATTCAAGAACAAAAAAGTTATTTCAAGATCATTGAAGATCACAAAAGATCTTACATTTTGTTTTTGATTAAATAGACATATTACCTTTAATCAAATAATCTAAAATGCTCAATAAAGGCTTATGCTATCATATTTTATAATTATATAGCAGCATATTGCAATTTAAATGCTCATTTAAGCAGAAAATTAAAATTTTCTTTTTTGTTTACATTTTTCAAAATTTTTGTTTATCAAAACACAAAAATTTCAAATTTCATTTTTGCTTGATTTCTCAAGGAATGAAACGTTCAACCCTTGGTAGTTTCACACGACCGTTACGGGTCCGGCGGCCTACAATTACGATTATTCGAAAACATTCAAACTTGAACAAATTTGTTAACAAAAAACTTATATAACGCCATTTAGCTGATTATTTATGTTCCTCGACGTAAAAGAGTTGGTAATAAAGCTAATACAGGCTTTACCTCACATTTTTTCAGTTTAAAAGTTGAATTATTTTGTTTTTATTTCAAAAATATTTTTCGAAAATTTCGAAAATCAAAATTATTTCGAAAAGGGGTGTAAAAATACATTTGAAATTGAAAATTCCAACGGTCAAAATTTTGAGTGAAACTACAAAGGTTTAACCAATAAAGAAAGCATAAAGTAAAATGGATCAAAGCTAATTTCTAGTGAAATTCAGTCATAAAATGTCCAAAATTACAAATTTTTGAAGATCATTAAAGATGATCGAGTGTCCTCGCCTGGATTTTAACTGTACAGTTTATTTACATAAAAATTTGAGACCGGTTTTATTTGATGTCAAATTTTTTGAATGATTTTTTAGATAAATGAATGACTGGCTAAAATAATATTTTCATTTCAACATCTTTTATTTTCAAATGAACAAAAGTCAAAATGACAAAAAATTGGAATTTCTCAATATATATAATAAATCTTATCACATTTGAGTTTGTTACTAAATGATAAAAATTAGCAGCAAATATGCGACAAGTATCAAAGTACAATTCTATGATATACAATAGTACTTGTAGTTAATCAGTGTTGTTACACAGGCGGCCTGTGATTGCCAGTGATAATATTTACAAAAAATTCCGCTATGTAAATTATAGATGGCGCCTAAATCATTTTGAAGCGCCATCTAGCGGAACTAAACAACGGCCATCTAGCGGTGTAACAAAATTGATAGATAAATATTATCCAACATAGACCGTTCATTCATTTGAGTTGTGAAGGTGAGAAAATATTGCGAAAAAAATATTTTAATTCAAAAAGCATGTCTCATTTTATTATTAAATATTTGAAATTATTTTAGAGTTAAATTATTAGAAAATGAGTCGTGTGAAAAGAAGAAAAAATAAAAAGTCACATTCATTGTCAATTTACATAGGTTAATGTCAAGATAATTAAGCAGCACGCAAATACTGTCAATTAAAATTCAAGTCAAAGTTTTTTAAATGAAAAAGAAGAAGAAACTTACCAAGTAAAAAACGCAGCTGTTTGAAGAATTTTGCATTCACATGTGCTTTTACTCGTTTCGTGTCCTTTTTTTCACTGATAAAATACTCAATCTTATCTTCAGGTCTTAAATTTTTACGCCTAAAAAAAATGAATGTTGAAAAATTATTGTTACGAGACAAATTATAGAGTGAGTGAGGGACGTCACAGTCTGTTGCGAAAAAAAAAAGCAAGATTCAAGAGAGTTACACAAAATTAATCGCGGTTGATTTTTGAATTTTTATTATCATTGTTGTCAGAGTTGTCAAACTACTGGACTGTAGCCTGTAGCTAAGAGCTACTAATTAGATTCTACTTTTACAATTCTGATTGTTGTTGTATATGACATCATGGATTTCTTCTTCTGCTTGTAAATAGCATCGTTAGAAAACTAGTTTTTAAAAGTACTCCATTGTGTTTCGCACGTGTTAGGTAAGATGAATTTTTGGGAATTTCGTTGCTAATGTTTTTGAATTACTTAAAGAAACTTTGATAATTGTTTTCAATCGACCGTTAGGGAATTCCGAAAAAGCTACGACTACAATTTTTCGAAATTATTCAAGTTTCAAAAAGTTCGCTAATAAAAAAATTAAATAACATTGTTTAGTTAGTTATCATTGTTCCTTTTTATAAAAGAAATTATCATAATGTCTAATTTAGGCTTGATTTCATATAATTTCAGCTTAAAATTTGAATTATTTTATTTTTGTTTCAAAAATTATTTTCGAAAATTCAAAAATTGTTTTCGAAAATTTCGAAAATTCAAAATCTTTTCAAAATCTTTTCAAAAATTCAAAATCTTTTCGAAAATTTTTAAAATTCTTTCAAAATCTTTTTGAAAAGGGGAAATGTTTGAAAATTTTATTTTCAACGGTCAAAATTTCCAATAAAACTACCAGGATCACTTTTATTTATTATCATAACACAGATACAGCCACGTTAGGAAATTTTTATTCATTGTAACAAGAATCAAGTAGAAAGAAGATCTTCTTGTAGTCAAGTCGAACGTTAGAATACAAAGGTCATTCATTTCCTTTAAATATTCTGATTGCATTTAGTATGCAATCATAAAAGTCCAAAAATTATATAATGAAATACAAAAACAACAATAATAAAAGGGGAATAGCCGCTTCTTACACTGTCTTTCTTTCACTTTTACTCAAACAAATATAATCTATTAAAAATCTTGCTTTTGGCCTTCGCACCGCACACTTTTATGTGTAAAATTAAATTTCGAAATATACCTTTGTTCTCTTGAATATTTTGATATTCCCAACAATAAACCAGCAGCTGCAACACCAGCCGCACAAATAAATTCATTGCGTTGTGTTAATTTACTTAAATTTGCCATCTTTTTTGTCACTCAATTATTATTACTTAAAATTAAACACAAATTTCATTATATTTTAAAGAAGTGCGATTGTGACTAATCTATAACTGTGCAATGAGCATCAACAAACAGCTGATTGTGCCGTGCAAATTTTATATTAATTAAACGCGAATTTGTCGCGTTTTTTACTCCTTCTGCTCTTTTCAAAGTCTCGCGAAGAACTAAAAAAATAAAAATTTTTATTAAGTTACTGTTTGTAATTGTAGTTGTTGTTATAATAATATAAAATTGTGTATAAGTTACATGGATTAGTCAAGTCAATTCCAAGATTTCTGATATTTCATTTAAATGCTTTTTCGCGCCAAAGTTAAAGCTTTTTTTTTGCGCAAGTGCATGGTAGTATGTAGTAAAGAGAGAAAAATGTTCATTTGATTGAGAAGAATTTTAGTCAATTTTGAATCGTCATATTGTGCACATGGTAATAATTTTTACTCTTCCTTCTGTGTTTTCTCATATAAAAAAGTTTTTTATAAAGAAAAAAAAGTGAGAAAGTTACGTGAAAGCTTCGCGAATTTTTAATGTGGTACGAAAAAATTTGAATTTTTTTACAGAATCAAAAGTTTACAATTGCTGACAATCATAAACAGATTTTAGGTCAATTACAAAATAGGAATGAGGAGAAAAAAAAAGTTTTTCTTCTTCGTTTCTCTCTCGCTCTCGTTTTTCTCCTTGCCACCATCTCAGTTTCTCGCGCGCGTAATAAATTGTTATGCAGTGTTGTTACAGAGGTGGCCTGTGATAATATTTACGAAAAATTCCACTAGATGTCGCTTCAAAAACGATTTAGGCGCCATCTAAAATTTTCATAGCGGAATTTTTTGTAAATATTATGACAGGCGGCCTGTGTAACAACACTGTTGTTATGTGATATAGAAGGGATGATTTAGTTGAATGAGAGAAAAATTCTTATGAATGTTTGCAAGAAAGAAACTTTTTACTTTACCGAAAATTAACTCCAATTCGGGTTGCTTGTTGATGTTATAAATTGTTGTGTGACTTAGAAGGAAGAAGTGAGAGGGTTGATTTTAATAGATAATGTTTCTTTATTGATAAAACAAATTAGTTTGTTTCTGTTACTGCTGCTGCTGTTTGTTTTTTATCTCTTTTTTAATAAAAATATTTTTAAAGGTAAACAAAATTCAAATAAGGTAAATCATCAATTATGAGAAATTGAAAATTTGTACATAAATCGATTTAGCATATAAATTTTTAATCGACTTCGGGCTCTGATAGCAGTTGAGCGCCTCTGTGACCGCGAGGTTCATGCGCTTAATCTGAAAAATAGCGTAGTGGCTGTTCCGG
The DNA here is from genome assembly GCA_014622435.1 of Polypedilum pembai. Lineage (NCBI taxonomy): Eukaryota > Metazoa > Arthropoda > Insecta > Diptera > Chironomidae > Polypedilum > Polypedilum pembai. Next base: position 11,902 of record JACWBX010002665.1, on the reverse strand, counting down.
ATTCGAGTCCAGGCTGCGCTTTCTTTCAGAAATTTTTCAGAAGTTTAGATACTTCGACTGCTCAAGTGCTCTCGGAACGCACTTTAAAAGGTAAGGTCCCTCACTATCACTGATAGTTTGGCTGAGATATTGTAGTGTTACAGTGAAGTGATTTCATTGGTAAGGAAACTTTCCTCATTTGAAAATCGCTAGTAGCAGTCATTTAACTTCTCTGTAAAAATTGCAATATACAGTCAACTCGATCATTGTCGTGAGCCAGGATTAGGTCACAACAGGCACTTGAGTCTACGTGCATCTGTGAGTTAGCAAAAACTCCGCCTGGGAAAAAACTATAATCCAATCCTATAATCCAAATCGGGCTCTGATTGGGACACAAAAATTTTTATCGAAAAAATGTAAACAAAAAATTTTCAATTTTAAAATGATGATAACTTTAGATAGAATTAAAAGGGACAAAAAATTCTTGCAGATTTGTAATCAGCGACCCAAAATTGACTAGAAAAACATGTTTTGAAAGTGAAATTCTAATGCGCCACTAAAGTAAATTTTAGTCAAAATTTTGTATGAAAATGTAAACAAAAGCACTACAAAATTAAAATTTTTCAATTTTTAGAATCTATTTAGAATTTCTACCGGTAGATTTGACCTACGCCTATTGTGCCTACTTTAACAATCCTGCTCATATCTTATCAATTCACTGTTAATAAGTCATGTAATTTCGGATATTGATGAATAAAACTTTAATCTTTCTTTATGTATCAATCAGTGTTGTTACACGGGCCGCCTGTGTAACAACACTGCTTCAAATAAAAGAGCCGGTTCTTTTTAAAAACTTTAATTAATTAGATAGAAATTTATAATCAATTTTTAATTCCATATTCAATTATTTTAATCTTAAAGTTTTATCTTAATAGATGCTAAATTAGCAAAAGAATTAGAAAAAAAGAGCACAGAAGGCCTTCTTTCAAGAAATTCTCATTAGAAAAAAAATGTCCTATTTAAATGTCAAGTAAATTACAACAACAAGTTCCTCTCGTTCACTCTCGACTCTTCATTAAATTAAATTTAGAAAAAATAACAAAAAAAAAAACTTTTCATTTCATTTCATTTAGACTGTGGCCGCCCTTAGAGTTAGAAAACAATGAATAAAAGTCGCTTAACTTGCGAGTTGCTTACGATTTCCCGTCACTCATTTCATATATTTCGCTTAGCACGCATTTTTCCAAACTTTCATTTGACAAGTAAAAAAGAAAGAGAAAAAGCTGTCGCTGTTTGCCTTTTTATTCTTCTCTGGCTCATTCATGCTTTCTCATTTCGTGTATTATTTTTATGCCATTTTTTCTGTGTTCGCACATATAACCGAGCACAGCCGTTGAATCCATAATTTATATGAATGTATTTTCTTTTTTTTGCTTCTAATTTTATTTCAATATGCCAAACATATCACACACTTGCTCTCTCTCGATGGCATAGTTTAACGATGTTGTTGCTCTCGCGTTGATCCTATATATGGGCAAGAACAAAAAAATAAGAAATTTTGCTTAATTTTTGCTCACTTTTTTATTTCATAAATTGGCTTTTTTATTCATTACATAATGATTTATAAGCTTCATTGACTAATAACCAATTATTCTGTATTTGATTCGTAAGCTGAGATGCTTTAGTTTAAGTAAAATTTCTAATTGTTGCTCACTGAATTGTTTACTTAAAAATTGTTAGATTGCTCAAAATTTACACAAATATTCGAAAAATTTTGTTGAAATTGATGCTCAAAAACTGCAATTCTTAGTCAAACAACTATAAACAAAGTAAAATCAGTTATCAATCTTGTAAATTAAATTAGATTTGTATTAAAAATCAAACAATTTCGATGTGAATATTTATGATAAAAATTTGATCATTTTTCACAATATTTTGCTTCATTTTTTGGTAAACTAAATTATTGGCAGTAAAGTAGAAAGTTTAAACTCATTAATAATCATTAATTAAGTTTTCCATAAGTAATTCTTCAATACTTTCTTTCGTCTTATTGTTGGAAATACGAAGTAATTCCTGTCCAGCAACGATAACCTAAGCAGATAAAAAAGGTTTAAGCTTTGAGATGTCCGCCGATAGCTAAGTGGAAGAGTACCTGACCTGGATTCGATTCCCGCTCGGACATAGACAAAGTCAAAGTGTCTCTTTTTTCTGCTAGTTTATCACTTATACATTTTAAGTCAATTTTTCAAAACAAAACAAATTGTAATTTAAAATGTTCATTTGAGCTTTATCTATTGATTGAAGGAACTTTGGAGCTGGTTTATTAAGGAAAAACAGAGAAATTAATGTTTTTTTATTGAGCAAAATCGATTTTTCCTTTTTTAACGTCAGTAACGTCATATCTTTTTAACAAAAGCTTCAATCTCAGATGTTGTAGTACTAATTAGTACTACAGAATGGCATATTAACTTCTGCTCAACGTTGTTCCAGTTTAGAGAAAAATGCATCACAAACAATGTTACTGACGTAAATTTTTTTTTTTGTTTTTGCCCATATAAGAATGATAGTGCAGAAATTTGTTTTTCCTCCTCCATGTTGAAAGTTTCTAAATTAAGTTCTATCGTCATTGAATGAGTTATATTTATTTTTAGACCAAACATCATGGGAAAAGTAATTTTTAATTTAATAATGATGAGAAAGTTTTCGTGTCTTTTATCAAATAGTTTACTTTTGAAGTTTCTTTATTCTTTTAAGCGGATTATATGTTGAATTTTCCTATTCAGTAAGTGAAATTTTATTGAGTAGAATCGAAAGAAGTTTTGATTAAATTATGAAGGGGAAAAAAAAGTTTGTCAAGATTTATTTTTATATTCATTGTCTGATTTAATCTGATTATTTTATTTTTAACTTGAAAAAGACTTAAAAGAGATTTAGACTTTGAAATTTCATTAAATGCTTAATTAATTAACATTTTAAATAATTTAATGTGAAAAAGTTTTGTTTTAATTACATCAAAATTTTGTTTTTGATCACAAATTGTTGGTATTTAAAAATAACTGTCATTTATTATTTGAATTTTCTTAAGCTGCGCTTTTCTTTTGTTTAGTTTTTAGTTAAATCTTTTCTTGTGAATAAATCAAAGTAAACATTTTATTTATTTCTGATAGAAATACTTGCATATTATCTATAAAAGTTAAATTAAATGAATTAAAGATTGTTTTTAGTTAATTAAAGATTCAAAGCTTTTTCTATTGTTATCATAAAAAGCTAAATGTCCTAAATTATTTTATAAAATAATCTCTTCTAACAAAAAGTTTGCTGTGTCAACTTTTACTCAAGAATAAAGCAAATAAGAGTAAAAAAGAAAGAACCACAATGCAGATGTGTCGTTTTTTATGCTTCAAATAACTTAAAATAATGCTTAATTTTAGTTTTTTTTAGCTTCAAAAAGCAATGACATAGTCATAAATTATCGAAAGCATTCTCGCACCATAAAACAAATCGATTTGATTTTTTTTTTCTCTATTCATTGCAGTGTATTTACCTCTCTCTTATACGACAGTTATTAATCTTCCATCAACAAAATGAATACATTTCACTCGTACACGATCGCATTACAGTGACATGATATCTAAATACAGCGAGAATGACAAAATTCATACACAAATCATTCGCGAATGATGCGAAAAATGTTGATGGTGATAAAATATATTGAAAGGAAATTTTATCGATCTTTTTCAACGATGGCTTTTTTGTGTCATCGAGTTGTTTGTTTGTCACGCTCCATTGTTGTACTATTGCTTTGCTTCAACTATATAATCACTATACCGCTCACTACTTCTTTCTTCTTTTAGCGTGAAAATGAACAGCATGAGTGAGAAAATGGAAGAAAAACTTTCTCTCATTCTCTACCAATGTAGTTGAAATTTCGCATCCAGCAGCGTGTAAAAATTCAATTTCTTTCTCTTCGCTACGTTACAAATGGCTGAAAATTATGCAGCACATCAAACCCCTTAAAGAAGTTTTTACACAACTTTTTTTTTTTCTCTACTCCTCTTATTCTGCATTTTGAAATAGAATATGAATATATTTTTCATTAACAGAGTTGTACTTGTACTCAAGAAAAAAGTTTAAACTCTCTGAATGTGTTTATTCGAATGTGTATCATTTTCCCACTAATAATTTCCCCACTGTTCGTTCTCCCACTGTATTATATGCCCACTGCTTGTTTTCCCACTACTCGTTTAAAAAAAGACGATCATTGGAATAATACGTTGGTTTAAAATTACTACTTAAATTATTAGATTGTAACATATTAATGCTAACTGGAATAACCATTTACTTTAAAACTATATTATTAAGAAGATTTGAGTGAAAGAAAATAAGCAAATTTAGTTTGTTTACATTTTCGCCATTATGTAAACAAAAGATTTTTTAAAATGTATAGAAATTTAAAGAAATTCAAAATGCCTCTTGTTGTATTCCATATTGTAGCTTATTTGAAGACGGATTGATCTGTATATAAATCATCTCGATCGATGAAGTGGTTTTCGAGAACAATCAATTTTAGAAAAAGTCTCCATATTTAAGATCATGAATTGGTTTGCTCATAATTTCTTAAATACAATAGATAAATCAGATCTGGTTTCAGTTTCTTAAAGTACTTGAAAGAAACTTAATTTACAGTACAAAAGAGATTTTTTATCAGTGTTTTTAATAGCTAAAAGTGCTCGTTAACTTTCTTATCCGAAAAATCAATTTTCCAACACATAATTGAAGTCAAATTAAAAGTATTTAACCTACATAAATTGAAACTTAATAAAGCTTAAAAACTGCTCGATAATGTCACAAATACCATGTTTTTTTCCAAATACCATTGCTCTTTTAGTTTTTGAAGATGATAAGTCTGAATGAAGTCATCAAAAGTGTACGGTTTCTTAGTTCACTTCTTAATATTATTCCAATGATCGTCTTTTTTTAAACGAGCAGTGGGCATATAATACAGTGGGAGAACGAACAGTGGGGAAATTATTAGTGGGAAAATGATTATTCCCCGTTTATTCAGAGTTATTTAGCTCAGTTTTTCACATATATGTTTTTGTTTTAAAAATCAAATTTAAATCTGCAATTATGGACTTCAGCAATATTTGATTCCATAGAAGGTAGTTAAAGTATTGTCAAAGTATTTCTGTTTCTGCTCAGTTCTTTACAAGCAAACATTTTGTATGTAAAATCTGCTGTCTAAGGAAATTTAGATATGGACAATTGATTGATTTCTTACGTATCTATCAAATTTGAATTTTAACAACTAAATTTTTAAATCAACACAAAAGGAAAATATTTTGACGAAAGATTCAAAAATTTCGCTATTTTTCTTCATTGTTTGTAAAGAAAATTTAATTTAAACAAGTTTTTCAGCACTAATACCACTTAGATTATATTAATACAACACTAAAGAATTTAACTGAATAAATTAGAAGAGCCAAAATGTTGCAACTGCAGAGAAAATTTAAACAAATTTTTCGGTCGTTTTTCGCTATTTTTCTTCATTGTTTGTAAACAAAAATCTTGTAAAAAATTCTCTCACAAAATTGAATTTAAACAAGTTTTCCGGGCTCTTATACTACTTAGATTACTTTAATATAACACTAAAGAAGTGTTCTAAACACATAATAAGAGCCAAAAGGCTAGAATTTTTGAGAAAATCTGAACAAAATTTTTCTTTCATTTTTGAAAAATTTTAAAATCTTTTCGATATTTCGTCAAAGAACACTCAACTTTTTGTTGAATTGAAAATTCAATAATGTTTGTAAATAAAATTTCACAATTTTACAAATTTAAATAAGTTTCTTTCAAATAAGCAGGAAACGAGACATTTTCACATGCTTAGTCCAATCGTAAATTGAATCTGCATCTTTTGATTGCCGAATAAATGCTCTTCCACTAAACTTTCCTTCCATTTACTTCCCTAATGCGCTAGTTCAATATAAAGAAAGAAAATTAGGAAATTTTTACTTGTTTTACAACTCTGATTTCATACAAACATAATCCGCTCATCTCTATAGAAACTTTTTTTTCCTCTTCTTCATCTGATTTTTATTCATTGAGTTCATAGCTACTCTATTTTCTCTCTTTTTCTCATTTAAGCTTTTATATAGCAAAAAAAAAAAAAAGTTGTTGTATAGCATAAGCTTGATTGTTGTTGCCTATGATATTCCTGTTGTTATATTCCATTTGCGGTTCATATTAAATAATGTTATGGTTTTTGCATTGTGTAGAAATGAAAATTTTCTCTTTTTCTCTGTCTATCTCGAAATGTTGTTCGCTTTCTAAGTAGTGAGCCAGATTTGAATTTAAAATTCTTAAATTTGAACGCGTTTTATTGCAAAAATTTAAGCTAAAACACGCTAAAATTTCAACTTTCTTGTTTTTAAATGAGAATTGCTGAATAAAACTAGAAAGTTTTAGCTTTTTCAATCATTATTGAGTGAATTCTTTACAACTAAATAAGAAAAATTACGGATATTTATTGTTTTCTCAGAAATAATAAATTTTTGTAACGAATTTTTTAACGGAAAACAAATTAAATTTTCAATTTTAAAAAATTTAAATTCTAAAATGTCGTTAAATTTAAAACTTTTTAACGGAAAATTAAAGGAAACGAAAATGCGCGCCAATTCAAATTAAGGGAAATAACGGTCAGTTGGGCCGCTTTGGGTAGTGAGATTAGTTGCGAATATGATAAATATTTAATTAATCGAAAAAGACAGAAAATAAAAAGTCAAAAAAAAGCAAACTAATCTTTGGTTTTTTGGCTTTTTAAAATTTCATTATAGTTTTTTGCAGATGCAGCAGCAGCAGCATGTATAAATTTTTAATTTTCTAAAGACAACACGTTGTGCAAGTTTCTTTTTCTTTTTCAATATAATCCCTTCTTGTTCTCTTGCTCATTTATGCTATCAAGAGGGTCATTTTGCTTGTATAAGAGCAGTGTTGTTACACAGGCAGCCTGTGATAATATTTACAAAAAATTCCGCTATGAAAATTGTAGGTGGCGTCTCAATCATTTTGAAGCGTCATCTAGCGGAATTTTTTGTAAATATTATCACAGGCTGCCTGTGTAACAACACTGAATAAGAGTGTTTAAAATTCAAACAATGATTGCGCTATTCGATTAAAATTAATGGCAATTTCCTTTAATAAATTGAGTATGAAGCAGCAGCAGAAAAAAAAAAAATTTAAATTTTTCTTTTTCTTGTTCATTCTCAACCCAGATGAGCTTTTAATGTTTCAATTTCTCTCTCTTTCTACCGTGGCTCATTTTACAAATCATAAAATGCACGAAAGAATGATGAAAAATTGCTTCATTCTTTCTTCCCTTTTAAGCTGCCTAAACAACAAATTGTTTGAGAGAGTGAAGAAAATTTTGAGTTGAAAAAAATAAAATAAACTACAACATGTACTGTTGCTTGTTGCCTTTCTCATGAGAACTTTTCCTACAGATGAGATATATGTGAGAGAGGGAAGAAAAGAAAACGAATTGAGGTAGCTTTTATGCACATAAGAATACATTATGTTACCACAAAATATGTGTGTATATATAAGTAAAAATGAAGAATTATATGGAAACAAGGTAGAATCATTTTTAAAATTTTCAAGTTTTTGCCATAAAAATTGTTGAATTTCTGATCGTAAACTAATTGTTGCATATCAATAATAACGGTCATTTAATATTTGAATTATAACGGTCATTTTGTATTTGAAATATTTTACTCTAAACTGCGTTTTTCAATCAGAAGTTAGTCGTTACAAAAACCTTTAAGGGCAATTCTCTGAGTGAAATTTTCTACAAAAATCTCTACTTTTTCTTTTTCTTGCTTTTGTTTATTCTAAATAAACTCAATCGATGTCAAAACGATGAAGACAGTTTTTAAACTTGGTTTAAGAACTTAAAATCCTTTTATTTGTCGGAAATTTAGTTTTTGAAAAGCATTAATCAGTAACAAAAATAATTTTTTTTCTGACATATTTTGGCTTAATTTCTCACTAAACTCACTCAGAAAATAGTTTTTTGGCACTCATAGCCGATATTTGATGT
>JACWBX010002663.1:3834-32108 GCA_014622435.1 Polypedilum pembai | reverse complement strand
GGAGTTTGATTATTTCTGTTTTTCATATTAATGTCACATCCAAACACTACTAAACATTGTACGATTGGTATAAACTTTTTCTCAACCGCTATATGAAGTGGAGTGTTGCCATCTTTATCCTTTAAATCAATTTCTGCTTCATGAGCCAGCAATGAAACCACACAGTCAAGTTGATTTTTCAAAACCATAATGTGCAAAGCAGATCGTCCATTGAAATCAAGACTATCTATATGACATCCTCTCTCAATAAGAGCTTCCAGTACTTCTCGCGAACTTGCCCAATGCAGTGGTGTACCGCCATTTTTCATTTCTTCTCGACATATTTTATTAGCATTTGTCTGAAAGAATTCAGCAACAGTTCCTGATGGACCTAAAATATAGAAGGCGAAAATTGATCAAGTGCATCTAAAAGCTTCCATAGAATGTTTACACTTACTTGTTATAGTTTGAGGAACATTTTTATTCTGTAATTTATTTCTTCCTTGTCCATTGCCATTGACATGCCGTGCTGAAATATTGACATCAGCTCCAGCACATAAAAGTGCATTTACACAATCGGGATTGTTGCTAAGACAAGCTTGATGTAATGGAGTGATGCCGTCCATGTTGATATGATTTAAATTAACTAAACTCTTGCTAGTGAGGATATTAATCATTTCTTTTGTTGTGTTTGCTGCGTAATGGTATATTCCATTACTATTGTAATCTAAATGATCTAATTTCGTGACGTTCAGTAAAGCTTTAACAACTTCGATATTTTTAGTTTTAATTGCTACTTGAAGTGGTGTCATATACTTTACATGATCAGGATAGTCAATTAGTTCGGCTACAGCTGGATTCGACAGATAATCGACGAGATTGAAATATGCAACTAAGTGTGCAATTGACCATGATGGGTTTTCAGTTAAAAGATCACAAACTTTTTGTAGACCAGGAATATTATAGTATTGATTCACCATTGTAACAAAATTAGGTACGCGATGAGTATAAGCTTCGAAGCGTGCCAAAGCTTCTTCTTGTGTCTCTGCACGAAACAAACTGTTAAATTGAAAATGATAAGTCAAAATGAAGAATGACAGTTTTAATTGTTTGTATGATGACGTCATTAAAGAACCCTTTTAAATACATACCTATAAGATGAGTTCACAGACTCTGATGCAGGGCGATAGAGAATTATTTCATAACATTTTTTATTTTTACTTGATGAGTTTGGTGTAGAATTTTCGGTTATTTGTGGAGCAAATAGAAGCATACAATCGTCTCGTTGTAAAACATTGTAACTTGCGATAGAATCTAAACTCTTCTCGATAACTTTACTTGGAGGAGAATCACCTGTCAGCAAATTTTTAATGGCTAAAAACAAAATTTATGTTAGACATTTTATAGGAATGCAAATTCAGTTGTAAGTTGTTTCATGGTCAATTGAATATAAAAATTGCACATGACTTTCGCATGTCTACTTAAAATACTTGATTGCAATTCTTAAAGCAATAAAGATAATTGATGATGTAAAATAGTTTGTGATTCAGAAAATATTAGAAGCAAATGACCTTTGTAGTTGAATCATCACTTATCAGTAACAAAAAATTCAATGCGATACACATTTTAATTTTGATAATTTCATCATATTTTCACAATTTTTTGAATATATTTTCTTACCGCTCAGCATTCTGATGATCTAATGAATATTCGATATGCAAATCTTTTATAAAAAGTTTGGCAGTCGATATTTTTATAACAAAGTTATTTGTAGACAATTTTAAAGCATTCGAATTTATTTTTTTCTCTCTTTACAGAATTCTTACATACAGGATGTGGTTTTGTGACTTTCTCAAATAGGAATTCTTCGTTTTAAAGTATTCATTTGATTAACTCAATTTCACAAATTTATTAAGTGAGTAAAAGAGTTCGTGATGCGATTGTGTATAAAGAATTGAATTTAAAAATGAAATGACTAAGAATACACTGATAATGACTATTATACACTCTGGTGGTGAACATTCATAATAAAATCGGATAAATGAATTGAATATTACTTTTAATTTTATAGAGCTATAAATGACTCAAACCAACTTTACATTATTTTTCACTTAATTTCTTAATGTCTGTATCGCTTATATTTCGTTATTCATTTGATTAAAAGAAAAAATTTTAAAACCGTCGTTAAATGCTAACGTACATGTGCGTTTAAATTTCGACGGCGATGCCGCTTACTGATATATCGCTTAAAATTGATACACATAATTTGATGAATTTAAGTGAAAAGGCTTTTTCAAGTGATTTTATAAATTTTTAAGTTAATAAATCACTTTAGAAAGTTGAAACAAATAGTAAATATGTCAAAAAGACCAGTAGAAGATACATCAACTTCCGGCGCACCTACAAAAAAAGTAAAACAAAAATCGATGATTTTTTTCAAATGAAAAACTAACTTTTATTACTCTTTACTATAATTATAAATAGGTTTCTACAACTTACCTTCCACATACAATTGGTCCGGTCTCGAATTCGACAGAATTAGACATAAATGTCTTAAAATTTCAAAATAAAAAACTAGCTAATGTACGTATACATTTGTATATACTCATTTTTATTCATTTTTTCTCTCTATGTGATGTGTAAGCGAAGAAATGGATGATGATGTAGTATATAAAAAGTTCTATCTCTATCTATCCTTTTTTCTTAAAACATTCAGCGTATAGAACAGAGAAAACGAACCGAAAATGAATTGAGGACTAGAATTGATCAGTTAGAGAGTAGACAGACACAAGATGATGCAGTTCTAAATGCCGTAAATAGATATTGGAATCAATTCAATGAAGACATTAGAATTCTACTACAGCGCTTTGATGCTGAAACTGCCGATGAACAAGAAAGTAAAAACGAGAGTGAAGTTACAACTTCATTTCTTGCGCAACTATCAACATGGGACAAAGCAGAACTTGATGAGAATCTTGCGAATAGGGTACAAATTTCAAAGAGAGCAGTTGGAAAAATTATTCAAGTATTTGATCGCTTAATGCAGCGAAATGATAAAATTTTACAACTGATCAAAGGAGAGGATCGAGATATTGTCAATATTGAAGAATCATTACGCGAACAAATTGAGGAAGTCATTAAAGAAAATCGAAATTTGCAAGAGAAAAATATGGAACTTCATTCAAAAAATCAAACAGTTATGTTAAATGAGGCGAAAATATTGGAATCATTGGCTGCACATGAGACTGCTGAAGCTGAGCTTAAGCATAAAATTGATGGTCTTGAATACGAGCTTGAGAAGGTACGTTGTCGTAATGATAAACTCGAAAATCATCTTGCTGAAGCCATAGAAAAAATTAAAAATGTTACGGTTCATGGTGGCGATACAAAAAATGGTGAGCAATGAACTATAATTTGTTAGTTATATAAATAACAATTATATTTAATATTTTAGACAAGTCAAGTGGTGGTGCATCAATGACAACAGTTGCATCTCTTCATTTAGAAGAATTGAAGAAAGAACTCGAAGAATATAAAGAGCTATCTGCAAATCGTTTTCAGGAAATTGAGAAGCTCAATGAGGAGAAGGCTCAACTAGTAAATGAAATAGATAAACTTAAAATGGACATGCGTCATTTGCCAGAGTCAGTTATTGTAGAAACTACAGAATATAAGATTTTACAATCTCAGTTTTCCGTTCTTTATAACGAGTCTATGCAAATTAATACAATGCTTGATGAAGCGCGAGCTCAGTTACAAAAAAGTAAAACAGAATATCAACGCTACATAGAGTATTTAGAAAGTAATGAACTTGACGAGCAAAAGAAATTGCGAAATGAACTTTTACAAAAACAATATGTGTTGGACCAAACCCGTAAAGAATTTGAAAACTTGCGTAATAAATATGAGCAAAATTTAGCGGCCAATGAACAAACCGCTCCAATCAATAGAGAAATGCGTCAATTAATTACATCCCTTCAAAATCGAAATGGACAATTTAAAAAAGAGATTCAACGCTATAAACGAAAATACAAAGATATTAGCGCGGAAAATACAAAATTAAGAAAAGATTTGGAAGAAATGGCAACTAAGCTAAATGCTGTGGGTGTGAAGCCAGAGAAGGAAATTAAAAGTGAAAGTGTAACTAGTGTCACTGAGGACGAGCCAATAGATGTTAAAAATACTAAAGAAGAGCCAACGTTGGAAAAAGTTAAATTGGAACCAGAAGAAAATGATTCAGAAAACGAAGAGAAGCCACCATTAACACCAACAGAATCAGTGAAAAAAGAAGAAACACCTTCTTCTGTCTCAGGAAACGTTTCAAATCTTGCAAAATTAGAACGTGAGAATCGTGAACTGAAGACTCAACTCAAAAAAGCACTAAATGATCTCAAAGACACAAAAGTAGTTATGGACACTTATAAAGGGGTCGGGAAAGAACAACGTGACAAAGTTCAATTGATGGCAGCAGAAAAAAAAGTACGACAGGAGCTTGAAGAACTTAAAGCACAGATGAAAAAACTACAAGATATCAAACGCGATGATCGAAAAGATAGAAAAGCCGATGAAGATTTATTGAGAAAATTAAAACAAGTTGAAGATAAAAACTGTGAGTTGCAGAAACAGCTAGCAACGCAAAAAGCAGTTGATGGACAATGGGGTTATCGACCATTTGTTGGATCAAATGTAAGTATAAATCATTTAAAGTGTCTTAATAAATATCATATGTTTGTAGTCCACTCAATTGCAGGAGGAGGAAGCACTTTTAAATGAAATTGAATTAACAGGACAAGCGTATGACGAGATGCAAGAGCAAAATGATCGACTACTTCAGCAGTTGAGTAGCAAAGACGATGCAAATTTTAAATTAATAACAGATCGTATAAATGCAAGCCAGAAGCAAGCTTTATTAAGTGCACAAATCAACGAGTTAGAAAAACAGGTAATTATTTTAACTACGATTCCTGTCATTTCTTTATTGATAATATTAAAATTATAATTTTTTAGATACAATATCAGGAGCATCAAATGGAAACATTAATAACTTTGAAAAGAAAACTCGAGGAAAAAGAAAAGATTCTTTTGAATACAATAACAAATTTAGAGAAAGAAGTTGATTTGAAACAGAAAGCAATGGAGACATACAAGAGAAAAGCAACTGAATCGGCTCAATCAGCTCAAGAGTTAAAAATGCATTTAGAGAAATATGTCACGATGCTTGTTGAAACTCAGCAGATGATGGATCAAAAAGCGACAAGATTCATGCAAGAGTCTAACAAAAGCAAGAATCTCTTAGAAGAACTAAATGTATACAAGCGTAAGGTAGATCGAATGAAAAATTTAGAAATGGAAATGTCCGGTGCTACAATTGATGAGGTAATATTACAAGAGAATCGCGAGTATAAGGAAGCACTTACTTGTGACTCATGTAAGGTAAAACAAAAGGATGCAGTTTTGACAAAATGTTTTCATGTTTTCTGTTATGAGTGTCTAAGAAATCGCTATGATTCACGTCAGAGAAAATGTCCAAAATGCAACGCCGCTTTTGGAGCCAATGATTTTCATCGTTTATATTTAACTTAAGCTAAATGGTGAAATATTTCTTTAACTATACACAACTTCTTGATTATAATAATTTTATTACAATAAAAATTCACAATTTCAACATATAAAAAAATTATAGCAATTTTGTTTGTTTATTTTTTCTTTGCAACTTCAAATTATTTGGATAAAAGTTCTTTTCATAATTATGAAAAAATTTCTATAAAATTATTCTATCAAAAATTATTTTCGTCTGCATTATTCTTCATAAAATGAAAAGAATCTTTTTCTTTTTACTACTGATACTGCCATTATTTTGAAGCCAAATAGGTATACGAAAGTCTAAATGATTATTCTCATAAAATATTGTTAAGTTTGTCACCCTTTTTTATCTAATTTTTTACTTATAATATAAAGCAAATGATTATACGGCAATAAAAAAACCTAAGAACTTTTTCAATATTTTTTGTTTTACACCATTCTACTTCCTTTTTGTTGTAAGTAAATAGTAACAGCATTATTTTTGTCGAATAAACTATATATGAAAATATTTTAGATTTAAAAAATCATGCTTGTACAGAAAATATTGTATGCAATTAAAGATCGAGTTAACTTTCAATAACACCCAAAATCAAGTTAATTTTATGTCATTAATTTTTGTGCTTTGGCTATAATATATCTCAATTGAATCCGTTATAAACTAGTGGGTGAAATCATGAGGAAGAAATTTTTATCGTGTTTTATAAATTCGTTTAAAAAATTGTGTTACGTATAGCATAATTAAAATTTTTATTCTATCTAAGAGTGTATTATGTATCAATGCGTTCGTCTCATGTACTTTATGATAAACGCTATCTCAACTAATCGAAATCTACTCGATCTTTTCTTTTTTTTGATTGTATTAAAAAATTATGAAAAAAGTCAACGTTATCATTTTTTTTTCGTTCAAAATATAGTCTTATAAAATGATATTAAAATATTAGTTACTGTTGCACTGTAGTCGAATATGAGAGAAGAGAAAATTCATAGGTAGTTTATGAACTTCTATGGCATTCATTCTTTTATATATATGTACATTCACAATGCGTAACGAAAATTATTTAACTATGAGTTGTTTATGTCCATCGACATTGAGTCTTCAGATGGAGCATTACTAAATCCTTGTAGATGTGGGTTTCCAGCAAAAAGAGGATTCCTATGCGAATGCATTGAATTGTTATTTTGATTATGCGAAGAATTTGGATAAAAATGTTGTGGTTGACTGGCCATTGAGGCTGTCGATGTGCCGGGGAAAACTCTAAGGCTCATGTGATCTTCTCTGTGACGCGGTGTACGGCGAGGACTCCTAGCTGTAATTATACGTTGATGGCTCATTTCTTCCAATACGGAAGGCGCAACATATGTAAATCCCTGAAACATCATATTAGCACTTTCGCTCAGCGTAGATTCCTCCGGAGAATCAACTGGTATTTGCTTTGTGAATTTTGTATCAAATTGTGATACATCGTCTTCACTTCTCTAAAAATATAATATTGATTTTTTTTTTTGAAAAGTATAGAAAAATTAAGAATAACTTACAAGGACTGGCTTAATTGGAGGTTCAAGTCGCCTATCAAATACATCTTTCCAATTTACATTTTTGAAAAATGGATGAGAACGAACTTCTAAACCATCGTTTGGCCCACTCCCTGTAATTTGTAAATAGAACATAATTTGTAAATCAATTCTCATTCAATTTATTCTTCTTCATTACCCAAACGCTGCGAAACTTGTCTTTTCATTAATCGACGGATTAAATCTCTAGCATCTGGAGTTAGATAGGCTAAAAAAATAAAGACATAAAATTTAATGTCAGCTTTAAAAATTAAAATTTGATGTATGAACCTGGAAGATTGAGTTTCCCCTTGAGAATTGTTTCAATAGTTTTCTTTCTATTTTCAGCACTAAAAGGTGGATTACCTGTAATGCACAATGTTTTTTAAGCAATGAATATATAAATTATTTTTTAAATACAATAACAAGATACCTGTGAGCATATCATACATCAGAGCACCAAGACTCCACCAATCTACTGCCTTCCCATGTCCTGCTCTCGTTAATATTTCAGGTGCCCTGCAATATATTTAATCAATTTTTAAAGAAAGAATCTATTTAAAAAAATTTAAAAAGCTTACATATATTCAATTGTTCCACAGAATGTCCAAGCAGTTATTCCTTCATGAATATGTTCTTTACACAGCCCAAAATCTGTTAGTTTTACATGACCTTGTGCATCAAGTAAGACATTTTCTGGTTTTAGGTCTGCAATTAAAAAGTAAAATTATTAAAAAAATGTTTCTAATAAAAAAAGTTAAATTACCTCTATAAATTATTCCTAGCGAATGAAGATGTTCTAATGCTAGCACTATCTCATTCAAATAAAAGCTATAAATTATTTTAAAATTCATCTTAGTTGTAAATTTAATGATGTAAATAATACAATTTCCATTTACCATGTAGTGTCCTCTAAAAATATTCCTTCACGTTCTAAATGCATAAAAAGTTCACCTTAAAAAAATTATATAAAATCAAATTTAAAAAAAAATTATCAATTTAGAAAACAGAAGAAATGTTTACCTCCACTGAGATATTCCAAAATTAAATATAACTTGCCACCAGTTTGAAATGCATAAACTAATTCTACAATAAATGGATGCTGCGAAAGATTCAATTAAAATTTATTAGAAAAATATAAAGACATAAATAAATGCAAGTTTTACTTTAACAGCTTCCAAAATGTTTCTTTCGGCTCGTGTATGAGCTGTGTCTTTTTGATTTCGAACAATAGACGCTTTCTTAAGTACTTTCATTGCAAAAAAGTTACCTGCATCTTTGCCTGTAACCTTTTTTACTTGAAATACTTTCCCGTAGCCACCTTTTCCTAGCACTTTTTTAAGTTCAAAATCTTGCGGTCCCAATTTTCTTCCAGGAGGATTTACTATTTCTTCGCTCAATTGTATCGTTTCAGTTTCGAGGCTACAAATGTTTTAATTAATAATTCATAATTTTTTTTTAATTTAAATAAAAACAACTCACTCCATATTTTTATTCATATTTAATTCCGTTTCCAGATCCATCTAAAATATATTAAAGAATTGAATGACATAAATGATAATTTAACTATATTTACTTTAACACTTAAATACAGTCAAACTCTATGTGGCATTGACATATTTTCTTTCTTTTCATAAATTTTCAGAGCATTATATATTTTTATATAATTTTATTAAAATAAAATTAAGAGAAAAATTCAATTAAATAAGATAAATTCGAAATAAACCTATAATATTCATCTATTTAATATTTAAAAATTTAAAAATATTTTCAATATATCATGAAATGAAAGTGAGACTTTTAAGAAAATCCGAATGAATCATTTTCATGTTTTTTTTCTAATCATTACATATTTTTCCTCGTTTAATCATTTTATATTTTCTCCTAATTTTTTCAAGTGTGTTTTAATAAATTTTATCAATTAATTCTACGCGAGGTATATTAAGATTGTTAAGAAATACATATAAGAAACTAAATGGTACTTACATCATCTATAATAACTTCATCATTGTCATCTGCATCGATATTTGCTTCTTGATGCGTTTCATCAATCTCAAATTGAAATACATCGGCCATGATGATGCCTTAGTTTAAATTGATTTAACTATAGTCCCCAAAATTGCCCTTTGTCTCGAAAGTTTTTAGTTACGCACTTAAAAATGTGAATTTTCTTTTATTTTATTTATTTCTTCGTTCACAAATTAGTCTAAATTGTTTTAAAGGAGAAAATATATCTTTATGATACTTTTCATCATTATTAAAATAAGTCTTGCACTCGATATCCAGAAACAAATGTAATAATTATAATTTTCAAGCTCATACACTCATGGCTATGGCTACTAGTTTTTCACATTTACCTGAATTTCGAAACATTTAAGACCGTTATGATTTTTTTTTAAAATTTAACATTTTTGTAATAAAAATTTTTTAAATGCATCAGTTTAATAAATATAATAATATTTAAATTAAAATATAAACATTTAAAATTAAAATTTTAAATATATAGTTAGATTACATGGTTTATCAAGGAATTTTTTGCAAACATTTTGAATTTGAAAAAAATACGTTGAGATATTATTTCAAGCGACTATGCATATTATTTATTCAAAAAAAGAATATTATATATGTGCATGAAGTGCTAAGTATGTAATACATAAATAAGTATATAAAGCTATCTTCTATATTTATTTTGGCTCTTCATTCATATTCGCTACTTTTGATGTTGCAGCACTAGTAACAGTTGATAGATTATTAGATGATAATTGAGTTAGTTCAGAAATATGTGATTGAAATGATGGAATATTTGCTGCTATATTATTCATTGCAGGAATGTTAACCGAATTCACAACTGCGTCAAACTTTTGACGCCATGAATTTGAGTTCTGATGTGTGGAAATTTTATTATTTGTCATGTTGTTTAATTGATGCTTTAAATGTTGATTCTGACATTCAGATTCCACCTGAGCCACTTTTGCTTTTGCTAACTCAACTTCAAGTTCTTTTATTCGTTGTTTCAAGGATGTCGTATCATCGCAGTCGTTAGCGTTCGGTATAGTTGTGTCATGTGTAGTCTATAAAGACATTTTTTCTAAACACTGAATTTTTAATATGCAAAGAATTTCTTACCGAGGCATTTCGTAAAATTTCCAATTGTTTCTCTTGTCGCATTATAATGTTTTTATATTCATTAATTATACGTTCAGAGTTTTTTTCATCATTTTCAAGCTTTATGACTCGTTGTTTTAGGTGTATGATTTCAGCCTTCATAAGCTTCCTGTCTTCTAAATATTTTGATTGATATTGTGCTAGCATCCTTTCAAACTTTTCATTGTCTTCTTTTTGAGTATTATACTCCTCCTCGTATTTTTTAAGTTTTTTTATCTTGCATTCACTAGCTATTTTAATGAGTTTAGACACTTGTGTTTCAGAACGAAATTTCTTTGGAAGCTGAACTCGAATGTATTTTAATATGCTTTCGAAATCTTTTGATAGCAATTCTTTTCGACAGACACTCAACAATGCAAATGCAACCTGGAAAAGTGTTATCTTGCCATCAAGAAGGAACAAGTCTATACATTGAAATACAAATGCTAATGGAAATCGAGCAGTAAAAAGTGTTAAAAACCATTGAGATGCAAACATGTGTAATTCAACTTTCTCATTGAGGAAATGTTCATGTAAATCTGGTAGTTGATCCTAAAATGAATGTTTTTTATTATTTTTATCATTTGTTATGAGTCATATATTTACTCACTCGTAACATACAAGTTAGTTGAAAGAGACTGAGCGACAAATTTTCAAAATTTTCCTTGTACAATTCGCGAAGACCATAGTCATACATTATCGCAACTAATACAGTAAATGATTCTTCTTCAGGCATGTGTAACAATAATGTTGCTGCGATAAAGGAAAGTCCTTGACAATAACCTATTTCAGTATCATAAACTGAATAGGCTCGAGATACTTTATAAAGAGATTCTTGACCAGTGCCTTTCTTTTCTCGAAATTCAGCATGAGCTGGAAAAGTTCGATGCACATCTCTTAAAATAACATCTTCACATTTTGACTCTTTTGTTATCAATATACGATATTCATCTCTAAGCTGTGAATTTTCGTCAGTTTTCGAAAGTTTTTGCCAAAGTTGACATCGCAAAGCTTCGGGTATTCCACCAAAGCGAATTAATGTAGAAAGATTCTTAGGACGTTTTTTTGTTAAGTTCCATTCGCTCAAAATTGGATCCCACAAATCAAGTTTATCTTGTGAACATTCTTTAGAAACTTCGCCTGTTCCACTTTGAAGTGCTTCATCATCGTCAGTTAATTCATCAACACTAATATCTTCAAAAGAAATAGAACTAGCAGAACGAACAATTTTAGAAAAGTTCTTAATTTTCTGATTGAATGAGGACGATGGCGTTGGTTCTAAAATTTCATCCGAAGGATCAATTGCATCTAAGACCCATGAACAAGTATCTTTGTTCTCTTTCAATTGTATATAAAATTTTTTCAAATATGGCCTCTTATTTCCTTGATGAAAAAGAAAACTATTACTAAAACGTGATGACTGTGTCTCTGAGTTATCAATTTTCATGAAAGTTTCAACAACAAAGCGAACTGGTTCTTGAACGCCTTTTATGACTAAATCAATTGCTATTGTAATGAGATGAGTCTTTTGCGACTCATTGATAATTTCAAATGCTTTGTCATTTAAATCCCATTTGGCTACAATTTGAAAATCGGGCGAATTTTTCATATATGCGCCTGGAGTTGAGAGTTCAAGAAGTAACATATCGGCTTGTTTCTTGATTTTTCCAATCGACAAGAGAACACCAAAACATCGTTCAATGAAGAGTGGTGGAAGATGATCTGAAGATAGTTGCTTTACAATTATATAAATTTCTTTATCACAATTTTGTCGAATTTTGAAACATGATTTTTCACGGGACACATTTGTGTAAGTATTTTTTGATACTTTTTCGCGAATTTCAAGAGAGACAATAAACTCGTATAGAGCCGAAGAAAGAGGATTGCCCGATATATCTGATGTGATAGAGTTCATAGCGAAATTATCTGACAGCATACTGCATGCCATACTTTGTGGGGTTCTTGTAAAAGCTTTTGCAAAACAATTGCTGACATGGTTGACTGCTTCTGGAATATTGCACCGAAAAATATGGCATTGATATATGGCTGTCTCTTGCGTATCACCGTGTGACCAGCTAAAAGCGAAACAAGCTTGATCACTGGAATCCTTTTTACCCCGAGCGTAAAACAAAATTGATTGAATATCAAATGAAGAATACACCTCATCAGACTCCTCTTGATACAAACTGAAATATTATTCGTCATCATTAATTTATCAAAAACAATAATTTTTTATACTTACATTACAGATCCATCTGAGCAGTTCGGAATTGAAATTTTAATTGCGACTCCATCAACGCCATTTGTACCAGCATTTAGTTCACTTATATTTCGTAAAATTTCCGACTCTGACTTTGGCAATTGTAGATTTGCTGAGCCCAAATAAACGACATTTGAAAAAATTGTAAAATTTCCGTCATTTTTATAATCTGTATCAATTTCATACGTAGGAGCATCTTGAAATAAGGAAAAAATTATCATTATCAACAATATATTGTTAAAATATTTCAATTCACCTTCATCCGTATCTGAGCCTTTTTCTTCCGATTTTTCACCGAGACAATCGTAAAATATCGATTTCCCAACATGAATATTGTTTGAAGAAGGAGAATTAATCATTGCGTCACAAATAAGGTCCTCGCTCACAAAATTCTCTAAAACTGGTTTCTTGCTACTATATTCCTTCTCCGCTGTGTTATCATTATCAACTAACTCATATTCACTATTTGAGCTCGAACTAGAAGCTGTCCTATTTGCTGTCTCTTTTTCCTCTACACCATCCCTTCTCTGATCATCACACTTTGTTGATTCATCCATTTGAAAGTTATTACATATAATTGTACTACTGAAAGTGATTTATTTCTCCATAAATATATTTTTGTATAAAAAATACAAAAATATGAGACGTGAAGAAAATTTTTTTAATAAACAAAGAGGATTGAGAAGGGGAGTGAAACTCAAAACAAGTGTAACATCATTTGCGTAGTGACTTTAAAAAACAAAAAGTGAAGAAAAAAATACAAAATATTCTCGAAAAATATAATTAACTAATCGGCTTATTAAATGTGAACAGAAATCAATTAAAACACTCTAGTACAGTAGTCGATCAGTATTAAGTTGAAAGAACCTCGATAGATTCATGCTTAATGCAAATTTTATCTCAAACATTTTGAAGAATTTTATTTGCGGCTGATACTTTTCATTTTCTTTTTATTTGACTCAAAATTACTTTTAAAATATGGCAAACAATGATTTATTAACTTTAGATGATCAAACTCTGGCCAGTATTATGAACAAACGCCATAGATCAGCAGCAAAGTCATTCAAATCACCCCCACAACCTAAATTTTGTATTAAAGAATCATTAGAAGATGGACGAGAGGTGTATATTAATGTTTTATCGTATTCACGCATTGCAAACCAATTATCAGCACTAGATCCAGTTCCATTATATGGTGGTATGATCATAAAATCATATAGCTCTTTAAAAAATTCATTGCATCAACAGCAAGCTTTGCAAGGTAGTTTACACATAACATAACAACATTTTAAATAATTCATATTAATTAAATTATATTTTTTCAAGGTATTGGAAACAATCTTTTATCTCCTCCACCGCCTACTCCTCCATCTCAATTAATATTTGCTGTAATGGCCTCACCAGAAGTTCTTAAAAAAGTTGGAAGGAATTTTCCACCAAGTGCAGAGCAGAACAATTTAATCGAATTAATGTGTGAATTCTGCGAAGCAATGAATCCATGGTTGAAATTGTCTAAAAAACCAGAAATTCTAAAAGATAGAGATATTCAGGGGGAATTAAAAGATATTTGGACAGCAGTTCAAAATTTTAGAGAAAAAGAAAAGTCTGGTGCTTCTGATATAGTAGTTTATACCGAGTTCGGACCTGAAAGTGCAGCTGCAACACCTCCACTGACGCCAATAATCAAGGATTGCGAAATTAATAAAAGCATGGAATCATCTTTGAAAGTTGATAATTTGAGTCATGAAACATTACAAAGCCCAACTAATGAAATTTCGAGTTTAAAAACCGACACTGAGCTTACATTCACAACAGCAGAAATGAAAGAAGAAGGAGAAGAAAAGCGGCATGTTGCAGTAGATGATTCCGTCATTATTGTTGATTCGCAATTAAATGCTGAACCTAAGGAAAATGATAATATAGAAATTGATAAACTATCGATTGGTGATAAAAAGTCAAAAACTCATAATAACTCTACTCACGGCAACGAACATGATTCTAGTGAAAAAAATATTAAAGTTCAGAATCAAAAAAACAAGGAATCTCAACATCATTTCTTTCCAAAGTTTTTAAGCTCACATAAGGACAAAGACACCAAAGACAAAGAAAAGGATAAAGAAAAAATGAAAAATAGTGGTGTAGGTGAAGAACAAAATGAAACGACAAAGGTTAAGACGAAGAAGAGTCTAAATTTCTTCCGAAGAAACAAAAACGTAACGGGTTCTCCAACTCATAATAATAACACAAGTTCTAATGCAAACAATATTGCAAATGAATAGGCTTTTATGATAGCGTATATGTATCTCGTAATGTATAGAAAATTCATCATAAATAAACCTAGACAACGATGACGACGAGAAAATGACATTGAAAAAAAGAATTTGTCTCAGAAAGTTCTTGTGTATCGTATTCTTATGCAATGCTTACACGCGTATTGTACAAAATTGTTTTAAAAAGAACATTCGCATAAAACTGCCTAAAATCAGCTATTTAGCTTCAGTCAAAGGTAAAAAATAAACAAACATTTTTGTAGCACAAGAGGAAAGAGTTTGCAATTTTATATATTCCTACTGCATAAATTTTCAAGAAATAAATTAATAGTTGATGTAAGAGACAAAAAAGAAAAAAAGTGGAGATAATAGCTTAAAAAGCCAAGGTAAATTACCAAAATTGCATCTGAACTACTTATACTAAGTAGAAAAGATAATGGTAGTGAATAATAATAATCTTCCACATAGTGAAGCATTAAAAGTAATAAGATAAACTTATAATTATCATCACAACAATCAAACAAAATGAAGAAAAAATAATAGATGTGTGTGTACATAGTTAATTTTTTTTAATAATCTTTGGTGTTTAAATTTAGGTCCGTCTATTTTTTCTATCATACCATCTGACTCTCTACTATGTTTAAACTTTCCTATATTCAGTAGATTCTATAAAATTTTTATAAACATTGCATTTGTACTGCCACATTTCCTGACTTACATAAATCTATTTTAAAATAAGAAGGTTTCTTATTCTTTTCTTCCTGTGAATTTTCTTAATTTATATATAGAATTTATTAAATATATGTAGTTTCTAGTAAAAATAGTATATTTATGTTTTAAATTTTTAATAAATTATTTTAATTTTTTTATACACATTATTGAATATTGTGACAGGACAAATTTAGAAATGAAATAAAATGAGATTTTGTAATAAATGAATATAGCATTCTGAAGGTACTTTTTATTTAAATACCAAATTAGCATATTATTTATTTAATTTAATTATTTTTTTTTCATTGTGAACATAGATTGGACCACAAATACAACTAGGATAAAACAAATCACACCGAAAAAATAGAAAAACATTCGACAAATAAATCTTATTTTTCTTTCTTTTTCGAGTTTCATCGCCAGTAATCGAGTTTTATGATAATCCAATGTAAATGTATAAATATCATAAGGTCGTGGTTGTTTCTTTTCTCTGGTCACATTTAATTTGACCATTTTATTCTTCTTCGGCTTAATAGTTATTGTATTCAACTGATACTTTTGCCACTGTTCAATAATTGAATGTGCATCCGATGTTCGATAAATTAATGAAATTTTCTCTCGCTCTTGATATCGAGGCGGAAGAAAAGGTGGTGGTAGAGATGGCGGAGGGTCATTGAGCAATAATTCTCCTCTGTCTTCTGTAATCAACATTGAGTAGTATTGCACAGAATTGGTCGTTTGTCCGTTATCACAGCAATTACTCATATATGATGAACATTCATCGTAGCAAGCATGACTATTTCTTCGATATTTATTAAAATCTGATATTGAATCATTTGAATAATAACTCACAGTATCGGTCTTTTGTGCGATATCATACAAAGAAGCATTGTTATTTTCGATATTAATATTATCGTTATTATTAGTGCACGTAATATTAATTTCTTTTTTCATGAAAGCATTCCGCACTTTTGTCAGTTTCGAGTGATGATTGAACATATTTTCAGAAAATCTGCGTAGTTCAATTTCTTTCTTTTGATTTATTACTTCAACATATCGATCTAATTCGAGCTTAAGCTCTTCAATTTTATTTTCTAAATTTGCCGTTGATTTATTAGGACATGATGATGATGATGATTCATTTGAGTTTAGTTTCAAGTATTGCTCCAACTTTTGAGTAATATTTTGCAATACATCTCGAACGTTGTGAAAATTTGAGAGTGAGAGAGATGCTGATGAAGTTTCATCATTGTCTTTAATTGTCGAATTGCTTAATTCTTTTGCATTATTTGCATTGCTATTTCTTAATTTGATTGAACTCATACCTAATGATTCAAGATCAACATCATTTGAAATGGCATCATCGGCGTTAAGTAAGTATGCATTAAGTGAATTTAGATTTTGTGATGTGAGCGAGAGTTTTTGATTTTCACTAAATGGCGGCAGCGACTCAAGGTATGTTTCAATACTACTTTCCAATCGTTTGAGATATTCCATATCTGTGGCGGTTTCTTCTTGATGTTGTTTTCCTCTATCCCAAACTGCATTTGGCTGCATGTAATCGCCAACATTTTCTCTCTCATTCAACTCTTCACTTGTTCTTCATTGAAAAGAAAATTATATAACGTTATTAATAATTTTTTATACGATAAGTCGGATACTCACTGAGGTGTAATTGACTTAAGACTGTTGTCATTACTATTATTATCCAACAATGTACCGAATTGTTTGATATATCGATCAATTAATTTTGAATCTTTTGAATCACATGGCTCGATATTTTGATTGATTGTATTGCACATCTTCGTAGTCATCGTTGTTAAATAATTTTTCTGTACTGTCAGAAAGCAGAGATAAAAACAAATATTAGCTTGTTTGAAATTATTTCATTTCAGCGTTAACATTTGATTTTTTCAAATTATGTGAATGCTTTTAACTAAGTTGTGAATATTATGAGTAAATCGTAATTAAATCTCTTTGAGCGGTAATTTTTTTTTGTTGCTTATGTGCAATGGTATTTTTTCTCTGCGTCTCTTACTCGTATTGAAAAAATATTAAAGAAGAAAGGAAAAGTTGTGACTTTCATTTTCATATGAAAACTTATTATTTCTATCGCGCGCACATTCGTTTCTTTTGATTGATCTAGTTTTTTATGATTTCTTTAAATAAATAAGAAATATTTGCGTGCTAGTAATTAAAATTTACCTCAAAAAATATTTCAGTAATTTAGAACAACACACTTCGTATTTCGTATTAATGAATATCATCGATCTTAATAAAAATTTTATATCTTTGTAATTATTGAAACTAGAGTTATAATGCCGAATATAACTTAAATTTTATTTTAAAATAAAATATTGCACTTATATGCAATAATGTGAAGAAAGTAATTTTGTGAACAACCACTTGCGCTTAAGACTAACTACACAATAAACAATATTGTAGCTTAGGCAACTCTTTTCAACAGCAATTCAATCTTGCGAGAGAGTAAAATCACTCTCTGTATAACTACTTGAGAAATGTTTTTTTTTTATACGCATTCATTTATTGGTATTATGCTTTACAATTTCTCTCTCTTACTCACATATGAGCTTTAGAGTTTGAATTTTCTTCATTATTTTTTACGTCATACTAAAATTTTCTTTTTTAAATCTTATCTGATTTATTATTTTGATATCTTCTTTCTTTAATTGGAAATAAAACTTTAATAATTTTTTGACTTTTTATGAACAATTTTCAATAAAAATAATTTTCATTAAAATTTTTTACAAACTGTTAAATTTAAAAAAAATGAGCAAATATTTGAGCAAATTTTACAAACAAAATAAGTGTGTGTAATTTTCCCCTTTACAATTTTGTGAATTTTAATTTCATTCTTATTAAAAATTAAATAAAAGAAGTATTCTGTTCAGAGCTTCACAGTAAGCTTAATGTATAATATAAATTTGCGTGTTAAATATATATTGAATGTAATTATTTTCAATTTTTAACACAAAGTAATCAAAAAATGCAAGACGAGGAAGATGAAACTGAATTCACTTCAGATCCACACGATATTTTCGACACTTCCAAATGGTTGCCAAATGCGAAATTATTATCTTGCGAAATTTGTAATCAAAAGTTTAGTAACAAGGTAAATTATAATTAAAATATAATTTACAATAAAATATAAATTGTTGTTTTAATTGTAGCTAAAAATTGTCGCTCATTGGTTTTCTAAACATCAATACAAACTATGCAGTTTCTGTACTAACTATGCCTTCAAATATGATTCAGACAAGATCCAACATGAATTACAACATTTGCCATTTGGTTGTTCAATTTGTTCATTTGAATTCAACAAAATTTGTGAAAATAACGTCAGTGAGCATTATAAGAGTGATCATCAATCTTTCTTATGTAATTACTGCTCATCAATTATACAACCTTATGAAAAATATCCTGAACACATGGAAAAGAAACACAATATTCTCAACTATACAACTTTCTCGGAACGAAATAGCATTTACGATTTTTTTGAAATTATCAATGATGGTGAAGTGAATAATTCAAATGTATTCTTCTATTGCTTCATGTGCGACAAAAAGAAACAATTGAATTTATTATTTGGTCATTTTGTCTTCTATCACAGCATTTCACTTCATTCATTTAAGAAGTCATTGGATTTATTTCATACAGAGGTCGTAATAAACGGATCAATTTTGAGTAATAGCAATATTGAAAAAAATACATCGAATGATATCGAAGAGACTGGAAATATTTTAAAAGAAACTGCATGTACAGTTTGTGAAAATCCTTTCAAATTTGACGAAATCACTAAGGAACTTCATGGAGTCTTTTGTAAAGGCAATGTTGTATGTAGTTTAAAAGATTGCTGTCAAACATTTGAATCATCTAATGAATTGAAAGAACATTTAGATTTACAACATTCATCTTTGAGTTGTAAATTTGGCTGTCCTACAAGTGAATTAAAAGCAATTGAATTAAACGATCATTTGGAGAATTTTCACGATTTAAAAGAGTGTTTTTTGTGCAATATTGTATATAGTTCTGCTACATTTAAGAATCATTTGCAAGTTAAACATAATGTGAATCTGATCATTTATGAACAAGCCATGTTGAAGGCAAATTCTAAACTTTTTCATGTGGAAGAAGAACTTCATTCAGAAGAAAGCAAGCAAGTCTTGTGCAATTTTTGTAATTACAACATTACCACAGAAATTAAGAAGTTTTCTTTCATTGACCATTATAAAAATCATCATGAAATTAGCTCAATAGCGCTTTTGCGTAATCTCGCTAAGAATCCAATTATTGATTTGATTCTTAATGAAAAGCAATCAAATTTCGATGAAGAGTGTTTGCAAAACATTATGGTCAAACTTTCATATGAAAGTTTAATTGAAGTTGATTTCGACGCATCTAAAGTGTGCTGCATTGGAATTGAACATAATTCAAATTTTAATGCTATGGAGTATAAAGAGTATGAAGGTGATGAAAATGATTTATTAGAACCATTATTTACATGTGAATTTTGCAAGAAACATTTTGGAAAAGCCTGCAAATTTTATGAACATTTGTCTTCGCATGGATTTCGATTGATGAATGTGAACACATGTGAAAAATGCAAGATTCAAAATTCAGAGACGCTTACTAATAACGTAGATAATAAAAATTTCAATTTATCTTTAGTATGTCCTTATGACATGTCGAAACATGTGACTAAAGATAATTTTACTGATCATATGATTTTTGAGCACTCTGAAAAAGCAATAATTGCCGATATCATAATTTACAAGTGTCATGTATGCAATTTTGCTTACAAAACCATGAAAGATATACGCAATCATTTTAATTCTGATCATCCGAATATTATTATGAAATATTGTCGAATTTGCCGCTATAAGCTTACACCGACCACTGAATTAGACCATTTCAAATTAAACCATGCTGAAGACTTAAAGCCGAAACATGAACGATATTGTTGTAAAATTTGTAAAAAAGAATTCAGAAAAGAAAATACTGCAAAATTACATTATTTCAAGACACATAAAAAGAAGGAAACAAAGAAAAGGCCATCATTTAAATGTCAAAATTCATCTTGCAATGAGACTTTCGAAAATAAAGAAGATCGAAAAATACATCAGTTATATATTCATCCTGATGAAAAGATGTTTTCATGCAAGCAATGTCCGATGAAGTTTACAACTAAAAGCAGTTTAAGCAGTCATAATATAATTCATAAGAATATCATTAATACTTGTAAATTTTGCCAAAAAACCTTCATACGACGCGATTCATTTAAAGAGCATCTATTAATTCATTCCGATGTTAGATTAAAATGTTCATTCTGCGAAAAAGTGTTTGTACAACGTTCAAATTTAGTTCGTCATGAAAGAATTCATCTAAATGACAAGCCATATAAATGTACATTCTGTGATAAAAAGTTCAGTGATAAGGTAGAATATTTATTATTATTTATATTAATTTCATCAACAATCTATAACGTTTGTTAATAAGGGCGCTTGTACATCACATGAGAAGGTACATACGAAGACAGAACATGCTGATTGTACAGTTTGTGGAAAACATTTTGCAAGGAAACAAAAATTGAAGTATCACATGCGATTGCATACTATGGAAAACGTGCTAACTTGCGAATGTGGCAAAGTTTTTCCTGAATCATATTCGTATCGTAAGCACCGAGAAAGTCATTTAAATAAAAATGAAAGTACCCGAGTAATTGATTTCGATAATAATTTCTTAATTATGTATTTTAATAGTAATTTTCTCTTTTATAGTGCAACTTTTGTGGTGAAACCTTCAAATCGAAGAAGGCAAGAATGAGGCATGAACAAACAGAACATAGCAATAATTCTACAAGTGACAATGATGTCAAAAGTAAAATTGAAAAAGACAATTGTTCTATTAATTTCGTTGACGATCATCCTTAAATAATTTGTACATCAACTTTAAACATCAAAACTATCATGTGTAAGTTATTTCTTTGAATAAATTATTCAATAATAATTAATTATTTGATTTAGGATCATTCTAAAAATGCTCATGAATTAAAAAATGACAATGACTGGATAAATTACTTAAAAACAATAGAAAAAATCAGAGCCCGAAATCGTTTGATGAGTAAGTAAAATGTCGACTAAATTTACTCGACTTAAAATTTTTTCACAAGTCAAGTAAAATTTACTCAAGTTTTACTCACAAATTTTTACTCGAGTAAATTTACTTGAATTTTACTCAATAAATTTTACTCGAGTAATTTCATTTACTCATTATTTACTCGACTTACTTTCAGGTAAAGGCATAGCTTTGACCTAGTTCGGAAAGCAACTTTAACATAATCAAGAACATAACTTTGACTTATTTATTTCGAACAGAATTTTACTCCAAGTCACTGCCAGCATGTTATAAATAGAGTTAACCGATTATTGCGTAACAACAATTCAAAGTTATTTTTTGGACTACCTTCTTCTTTTGAATAAAAGAGTCGGCTGTTTTATTCAAGAGTAGATGATAGATCAAAGTTATGTTCCAGCATATTTATAAAAGATTGATTTTTGGCAAAATAGCGCTGTGCTAACTTTCCCTAGTCCAGAAAATAACTTTGAATTGTTGTTACGCAATAATCGGTTAACTCTATTTATAACATGCTGGCAGTGACTTGGAGTAAAATTCTGTTCGAAATAAATAAGTCAAAGTTATGTTCTTGATTATGTTAAAGTTGCTTTCCGAACTAGGTCAAAGCTATGCCTTTACCTGAAAGTAAGTCGAGTAAATAATGAGTAAATGAAATTACTCGAGTAAAATTTAATGAGTAAAAATTATTAAGTAAATTTTGAGTAAATTTACTCGAGTAAAATTTCGTGAGTAAAAATCAAGTAAATTTACTCGAGTAAAAATTTGTGAGTAAAACTTGAGTAAATTTTACTCGACTTGTGAAAAATTTTTAAGTCGAGTAAATTTAGTCGATTTTTACTTACTCATCGACTTAAATCTTATCGATTTCGGGCTCTGGAAAAAATTAAACAATTGAATTTTGAAATAAATAAATTGTGAATTTTTTATTGAAATGCTAATTTTTGAAAGTTTTCATTTGCTGGAAATGACTCTAAGATAATTAAATTTTTAGTTTTATTTAGTATTCCTTCGTGAAATCCAAACCAATATATCACTATTCCAGGTCCAAATCGATTAGTATAAGAAATAAGTTGATCATTTAAATATTTCAAATGTGAACTCACATCACCAAATGATGCTTTGCTTTCGATCCAATTGATTAAAGTATTTTTATACATACATTGAACTGCAAGTAATAAATCTGGTGTCTTATCATATCTTGCACGCCTTAGATCTTGTTCATCGTAGAATATAAGTCCTGCATCACGGGCTAATTTTTTAAGTCTTATTTCATACTCTTCACCAATCGAAATGCGAATCATATCTATAATAATTCCATCCTGATTATCATTAAATAAGCAAGTATAAACATTTGCGCTCAACAAAGGATCGGGAATAAGGTCCGGATCTTTAAGCATCTCTTTAACGTCCGTTTTTGAAAACTTCTCATTCAAAACGATTCGACACAAAGTCACTGGTGGACAATTATATTCTAATGCCATCTGAAGCATCGATTTTTCGTCTTTCATTCTTTCCTGAAATCTAATTATTATATATTATTTTATTTTGTTCATTATATTTAATAATAAATTACTCTTGAGCTATTTGTGCTGATTTGTTGTGATTTTTCGAGTAAAATAGTTTTGTTAAATTTTGTCCATGCTTCGAAATTATTGACTTTATAGTAAGTTTAGATATATCTGGAAACTTTTCGGCAATATAACTTTCACATTCAATTGCTAACCCATCAAAATTATTAAGGGACTCAATTATTTTATCATACACAATTTCTGACACAATTACCATTTTAATTGAAAAGAAAAAGAATATTTTGCTAAAATAAATGTTTTGATACATTCGTGTAGTGGTATTAGTATATTGTTACCTACAAATTTACTTTTACGAAAAAAGCCTTTGAAAATTCGTAACATTAGAAAATTAGCTATTATCTATCAGGCATCTTAAATCTAAATAATCATAGGCTATTTAGAGATAAAATTATGTAAATCAGGTAAGACAATTTTTTGTGGAAAATCTAAATAATAATAACCTATGATAGAAACGAATATTACCGCATAAAATTTAAAAACCAGCTGATTTAATAAAAAAATTTATAAATGATGGAAATGTCAATATTGATTAATGTTTTCTCTTTCATGTATGCAAAAATGATGGAATAATTTTATTGATATTTGATTTTTAATCTAACATGATAAACTAAATATCAAATGATATAATAATAATTTTAAAATATATAGATGACATACTATGACATGACATTTTATGTGATTGAACCCATTATTTTATCATTCGAGTTTTAATTTAGAGAAAAACATTTTAAAATAAAAAGTAATGATTAATTTAACAAATTCGAGTGCTAATTTGTCATCAAAAGAATTGATACAAAGTATTTTCTCATCTCCATTGATTGGATCAACATGTTCGCAATTAGCTGAAGAGTTATGTTTAAAAAATAATCTAAACTTTGTTCAATTAATTCAACCTTTTTCCAAAATATCAACAGAAGGTATGTGTTAAGTAGTTCTCTAACTCAATTTTAATTATTCTTACTCATTTTAGCACACTTTCGAGATAGTACAGCAGGAGTTTCTGTTTCTATCCGTGGATTGCGATT
The DNA here is from genome assembly GCA_014622435.1 of Polypedilum pembai. Classification (NCBI taxonomy): domain Eukaryota; kingdom Metazoa; phylum Arthropoda; class Insecta; order Diptera; family Chironomidae; genus Polypedilum; species Polypedilum pembai. Next base: position 7,840 of record JACWBX010002663.1, on the reverse strand, counting down.
GAATATTTGTGATGTCGATTTTAGACCACCACAAACTTTGCTTGCTCGAAAAATGCTTAACGAGTCTGTCTCAAATAATACAGAATATGAGAAGACTCGTGAGATAAAAATTTACAATCAAACACCAATTGCAATTCCTGAAAGACACTTATGGTTTGAAGAATGGAGAGAGGTCTTTTTTTCAGTTCAGTTTCCTTCAGATCATGAGTTTACACGTCATCTTCTTGCGTGTCTAATAGTCGTTTCTAGCTCTGATCCAAATCCAGTTGAACAAGCTCATCATTTAACAAAGAAAATCAAAATGATGCAAAATATTACACCACCAAAACTTCCAAAATGGATTTCAACGGATGACGCATTAAATTGCTATCTTATGCTACATGATGGATCACTAGGTGACATTTCAAAGGCTCAACAAGGTTTTGAAAACCTAAAAGCTGTCTTTGGCGATAATAGATGTTTTTTAATACAAATAAATTCACTTAAAGAGCCCAATACTTCTCAAGTAGATCATTGGATCAAATATATGAAAAATTATCAAAAGAATGTAAGTCAATTTTTTTCATCAATTGTATATTGTATTTAGTAAAATTTGCGTATTTGTAGGAGCAAATTGAATCAACAGTAGATAGTTTACCTAAAACACCCCAAGAAATTACTCAAATGCCAAATACAATTCAAACAGAAGTTTCAGTAATACCGAAAAGTATCCTCAATTCATCTCCAGAGATTTTCCATCCTCTTTCGCCTCTTCAAGAAAATACACCGGAAATTATAGTAACTCAACAGGCAGCTATGACGATGTCTTCTAGCACGAACAGTCTAAATGATCAAATGTCAAATCTAAACCCCAACGTATGGTTAAATGAACCAACTGAATTCAATCAAACTCATGGTGCTTGGCTTGCAAATAGCGATTTGGATAATTTAAAACATTTTGTTCAAGACTTTACAATTCGTGCTTTAATTCCATATGTCGAGAAGATAGTGGGACAATTAAATGACTCAATAACAAATAAGAAGAGTGTTAGTAAGAGTTTATTGGGTGCTACCAAACGATGGTTTAATACAAATAAACCAGGCGTTGCAACTCAAACTGCTGTCATATATACTTCTGACTCAACAGAGCTACAGACACGTAAATTAGGCGATTTGTATTTTATGTTTGGAAATTATAATCTAGCATTTCAAGCATACCATCAGGCTAAACGAGATTTTTATGCTGACTCTGCATGGCAATTTTATGCAGGATCACTTGAAATGGCGGCACTTGCAGCTTTTATGCAAGGAACAGCGAATAAAAAAACATACGATTATATGGAAGAAGCAATAACAACTTATCTCACTGTGTGCCGTCTACCGCAATTTGCAACAAGAGCAACTATTTTAAGCATGGAATGTCTCAAAAATGCACAACTTTATTGTGATGCAGCAAAGCAATTAACGCGAATGACAAGCGAAGATGCAGATTTGCGATCAGCGCTTTTGTTAGAACAAGCAGCGTATTGTTATCTTTTTGCACAGCCACCATTCTATCGAAAATATGCATTTCATTCTGTACTATCTGGTCATCGGTATACAAAAGCTGGACAACGAAAACATGCATTTAGGATGTACAAACAAGCAGAACAAGTTATTTCTAATCGCGGTTGGAATTTGGCCGAAGATCACATTCAGTATACAATTAGTAAACAAGCGATAGCATTAAAGAAACTTGAAGAAGCCATTGAATGTCTTTCGCATTTATTAAGACCAACTAGTCTTCAGAGTTCGCAACAGCAGACTGGATTTTTGCGAGAATATATTGCAACGCTTAAGACTTTAATTTCTCAATCCACTAGTGGAGACTTAATGACAATCTCAATACCAAATTTGAATCAAACATCTGTCCGCGTACTTGTTACATCAATATCACCGAAGCGCACAGAAAATGAAATTCCCGTAAGCAATATTGATTTAAATAGTAGTTTAGAAGAAAACTGGATGTGGAATAAACTGGAAGAGATGCTAGCACAATCAGCATCAAAAAAACCAATTATGATGTTCAAACCTTCTAGTTTATTTTTTTCCGGAGAAATGCCTTCGGCCGAGCATCCATTGTGTGTATTTGGAGAACCGATTCAAATTGCTTTTGACCTCGAAAATCCCATTAAGCCTTCCATATTATTTGAAAATGTTACTCTATTGTGGGAATTTAAAAAAGATTCTGGAGAATTGTTTTCAAACCGTGGTTTCTTCAAAAATGGTGGTAAATTTAATTTGCATGTTAATTGTTAAAATGAAACTTTCTAATTAAATTTTTTTACCTATTTTAGAATACTCAGCTGATGAAAGTGTTGTCAAATGTACTGTAATAGACTCAATTGAATTAAGTGAATATGAAAAAAGAACAATTCATATGATAATAAGAACTGAATTTATTGGGTATCTTAGAATTATTGGTATCGTTGGAAGGATTTCCTCTGTGTTAGATAAAATTCCAATATGGGGAAAATTAAATTTTGAAAAAATTCCAATTAAGTCTGACATAAATCAAACAAAGCAAGATTATGATCGAAAACTTGAGATTCAAATTTTACCACCCGCAACAACTTTAAGTGTTCGTTTCACAGAGTTGCCACGTGAAGTTCTTTCGGGTGAAATTTTTAAGGCCAAAATTGAAATTCATAATTCTGGAAATTATCCAATATCAGACATATATATCGCATCAAATTGCCCTAAAGAATTGATTATAAAATCTAATGCGGAAGAACTTCCATTATCATTAGCAAAAGGTAACAATGATATTTTTTTTTTAATTTTTTGATGGTAACTTTTTATCTTTCTTATTTAAGATTATCGTGATATAACAAATGAAACATTCAATAAAGACAAAGAAGCAAGAAGACAGTTTGTCACTAAAATTATTGATAGTAGAGATAATGATTGTCAATTACAACCTAATGAAAAAATGCAAGTAACAGCTTACATACAAGCTCCATTTAAAAAAGGCAAAAAATCGATAAAAATTCTTATTTATTATAATGTACCAGAAAATTATCCAAAAATCAGGTGAATAGAATATCATTATAAAATCTCGTTGACCTAATGAAGAATTATTAAATTTAGGTATCGTCTACTTCGGCATGAAATTTTCATGAATGTCAATGATTGTGTGACCATGGAATGTGTCTGCAATATAGCAAATCATTTGTCAGGTGATGTTGGACTGGATGTCACTGTTAAAAATTTAAATCAAACCCATCATCTCTATAGTATTAATGTTCAACTAAGTGATTTTTTTATTTATTGCGATACTTTCTCTTTAAGCACTGATAAAGCATATTGTAAGTAGAAAATTTATTCTTATCAATATATTCCAATAATTAGCATACGCAAATGGCCTACATATTTTTTTTGTCTATTTAAGTTGTCAACAATTTACTTACGCAAGAGTCAAAAGACAAATCAGAGCTCTTACCAAATGAGCTTTTCAGTATGCGGTATATTCTAAATAAGAAACACAGTAGTACTCAAATAAAAGGCGGAATAGAAGAGCATTTAAAGGAAAATTTATCCTACAATCGCATACAATCAATTGGAGAATTTGATAGCATATTTCATTTAAAAGAAATTGGAAACTTCATGCTACGTAATAAAGCTATTTGGCTTGCGTTTAGTCAACAAAATATCACAAATGATGATTTGAATTCACTGTTGAATGCAAATAACAAACATATGACTGTATGTTTCAATTGGAAGGCATCAATTAATGATAATGGGAAGTTTTTGCGTCACGCTTATGGTCAACATTTTGTACACATTGATCACCTGTTTGAATCGTAAGTCGTCATAACAAAATTTTTAAAGATTATATCTTAAGAAACTTTTATTTTTAGCGCATTTTTGGAAAAAAAATGCAGCTTATACATTCACTTTGGCTGGCTGGTTGGCTGGCTGGCTGCGGCCCGGGTGAGGCGCGAGATCTCGAAAACTATAATAGCTAGAGACTTGCGGTTTTTTGTGT
>JACWBX010002659.1:1355-12793 GCA_014622435.1 Polypedilum pembai | reverse complement strand
CTGATGTCCTTTTTTCGCTAGCACGTTCAAATGAAAGTAAAAAAGGTATTTGCTAGTGCTGCTAAAAAAGAATGGAAAAGTACATTGAAAAAAAAACAAATTACCGTAAGGTGCAAAAAAGAGATTCAGAAACTGTTGACTGTTAAGAGCTGTGCATGAGTGTTTGCAATCTGAAATTGAAATGTTATAAAGAGCTCTCTACTCATTTGTTTGTAAAAAGTGTTTTCTGTTTACTTTGATAATAAAGCATTTAAAGAGTGAGTGAGAAAAATGTAAATTTGGTGTTATAATTATAATTGAGTAGAGAACGAGGAACTTTAGTTTTTTGTTCCTTCAAAAAAAAATTTATATAGAATTGAAGAGCTATTCAGATGTTACTAGCTATTTCATTATTTTATTTCCTGCATTAATGTTTAGAAAAATAAAAAATTTAATTTACTTAAAAACAGAGTTGTTCTTCGTTTATCAACAATTTAAAGTCTTTTGAAGCAGTCAAATCTACGTGTAGATCTGTACAGACAGAGTTGTTAATCTAATGCTCCAGTAGCCAGTAGCCAAAATCTACTATAGAAAGTAGCCAAAAGCTACAAAGTAGATTCTACTTTTACAATTCTTCAATAACAATTCTGATTTAAAAACCTAAACGAACGTAGTTCAAGTTCAAGAAATTACAATCAAGATCAAGTTCAAGATTTAAATTTCAAAAATCCGTTAAATTACAATTAAATTTTTAATTTATATTCAGATTAGCTTTAAATTGAAACTTTATATTTTAAAAACAATCAGGTTAATATGTATTTTATTAATAATTATTTATCACTAGTGAATTTACTATCAGTATTTGAATTAAATATGACAGTTATTTTTAAATAAACAAAAAATTGTTTATTTTAATTATGATAAAAATTTACTATTATTGATTGACATAAAATTCTTTAAAAATTCAAAATAATTTTCTCTTTAAATAAAAATCAATCAATTTTCATTCACTTTTTGCAATTATTGAAATAAAAATACAAACAAAATCAATCGCAATCACGTCATATTCAACATACAAATAAAAAAACGATCAAGTGAGAAGAAATAAAAATCGACGTCAATAGACGAATAAACAGGAAGCAAATAATTTGATTTTATTGAAAGGAGAGTTTAAATGCCTTTAAATTGATGCTAATGATGTTGTTGAAAACATTATGCTGCTTGCCAATGAAATAATTTTTCCCTTCCTGCTTTTCACTCTCTTTTTCAACGGTGCCATTGATTGAGCATTATGCAAATTAACACTGCTGCCAATGGAATAAAAAATTGCTGCAATTTTTTTCATCGGTGAATTAAAGTTTGTATTGGAGAATTCAGAAATCAAAGAGCAAGCGAAATGTTTATTTTAGTGAATGAAAAATATTTCGATGCGAGGTGAGTGAATAATTGAGCAATTTTTGAATGTTAGGACATGCATACATAATTTTCTTTATATTTTTCGACATTTTTTCATTCAAAAATTGATGACACAATTGGTCATTTATTGCATTGAATTGAATTCTTTGTTCATTATAATTTTATTATGATGTGCATTGTTGGATTGATTGAATTGATAAATTGAGTTTGTTTAAATGAAATTTCTATGCTTTTACTTTGAAACAGTTCAAAAAACTGAAAATGAAAAAAATTTTTGATTGCCGTGGTGACAAATGCTTTCAGAGTTAAAAAAATTTTGGCGATTCAAAATTTAAACTCATTTATCTATGCTATTAGCTAAGTTTTAGATAAGCTATAGTTAGGTAAAAAAATCACTGTCTATATGCTGTGAAATTAAAACTTGTTAAAGTCTATAATTATTCAAAATACATTTTAAGCAGGTGATGAGTAATTTTAACATATTTTAGTCGTGAAAAGAAATTCGACAACAGTTTTGATAGTAAACATTCAAAGGAAATGCATATGGCTGCACGAGAGAAAAAAATTGTAGATTGTAGTGCCTGTGTCCATTTTTTTGATTCAAATTGTAAAATTTCTACTTAATTTTTACAATAAAAGTTTTGATAATTTTCTAGATAAAACAACTTACATGAAAATTTGCAAAAAGTGACCAAAACATTTTGCTGTTTAAAATTTTATTAAATTGATTTTAGAATGTTTCGTATTCTTTCCTAGTTTTGATAATATTGCATCAATGATATTATTTTTGGAAGTTATCATGGTAAAGTTGCAGTTCACATGACAACAACTTCCTCTCTAACTACCCAGTTTCACCACATCTGAAACATCAACAATACATTTTTCATTCCTGTGACAGGAAAATGTTTACTTCCCATCTTTCCATGAAATTTATATTTTTTAATGGCAAAGTTTTGTGTCTGTTGATTTTTTAATGATAAATTTTAAAATTCAAAGTTCATGAAAAATTACACCACTTTGCGGGTTTTTGAAAATTATTTCACTCTACTCTGAGAATAAAAAATATTTAAATTTAATTTTTTGCCAGAAAGAGTTGAAAATTTTCCATTATCGTAAATTCACAAACTTTGTCCAATTTTCACAACGACGATGATATTTGCTGCTATGCTGCAATGAATTCATGTGAAACAAAAAAGAAAGAGGTTGAAATTAATTCAATTAATTTCCATTTTCTTCCCACTCAAGTTTCTTTCTCTAACAGAATCAACAGCAGCAGCAGTAGAAGTAAAGTGCATAAAGCACAAAAAAGAAGAGAAAACTTTTCATCAACCACACATTTAGTGAAATGCTTTTATTTCAAAAATATATGCTTTAAAAGCCACAATAAAGAACATTTTTCTTTCTTGAATTAAATGAACGACATCAAAGACTTTGTTTGTAATGTATTTAATTAAGATACGAAGGATTAAAGCGATCTTGGAAATCATGCCAGAGTTGGAGACGTCCGTTGAAAGGTCTTGATCTCATTGTGTTTGTTTCATCAATATGAAGGAATTCTTGACCAGCTAATGTGTATCGATTCCATCGTGTTGGGATTAATGAATCTGTTGTTGGTGTTGGATCACTAAAAATGCAAAATTTAAAATAACGGTTTTTTTAATTTGATATTTAAATTTAAAATTCAAAATGCCGTTAAGTCTCAATTACTTAATTTTGAAAAATTAATCAGTTTTAATCTGAATTAAGAAATAATTTGATGAAGTTTAAATCTTTTGATGAAAGATCTTTAAAATCTTTAAATTTCTGTTTTGGATTTAAGAAAACCGATATTTTTTTTAGGTTTGGCACTATGCAGATAAGAAGAAGAATTATGCGCATAATTTTTCAAGACAGAATTTGAATATTAAATTTTTTAAACGCATAACTTACCCAAATGTAGCAAAATTAGTCCACATTCTTACCATACGACGTCTAACTGTTAAAGCTTGATTGTTTGGCAAAATTGGCAAAGGAAATTGAGTAACATCAAACATATAAAATAAGTCATCAGCATGCATAGCTAAATATTAATTTAACAATTTTATAAATGAAATTTTTAATATTTTAATTTTAAATTTACCTCCAGGATACTGAAAATAATGTAAAAATTAAAATAAAACAAATATTTAGAAAAATTCGACAACTTACACTACTCAATAGTAGAAATCGTTTCATCATATTCAAAGAGCCGTCAAAATGGAAATTATAATAATAAATAGGTTGAGTTTGTCTTCTAACATGATATCGAATTGATCGATCGACAAAGAAGCTGAATTGATGGTCAGTGTTGTATACAGTCCAATTATAACGAATTTCAGGGTGAGGATGTTGACCGCCAAGATATAAATTTCTGAAAGCAGTTGCAACTTCATTAACTTCAGCTGCTTGTGTTACTGGATTGAGATTGAACGATTCTGGGACGTAGAAATGAGGATTTCTTGTGAATTGGTCAAAAACTGTATTATCTATAAGTGTTTCACGAATAATGAACAAACTTTCATCCTAAAATAATTTTAAATTTCTTTAAAAATGATAAAATTTGAATATTTAAGTTTGACCTACACTCATATAACCAATAATCATTGGAACAGTCAAAATATTTCCACGATTCATTAAATTTACTGGAGTGTCAACTAAGAAACGACTTTCAGGTGAATTTATTGGTTCAACGTTTGGAACTGTTCAAAATAAAAATCTTGATAATTTTCGTAATAACAATAATTGTTGCCTAAACAAACCCCAGGCAAATGAAGTAAAACCTCTAGGAACAACCATATCCATTAATCCTTGCTGTTGATCCATTATTGTTTGGAATGGCAAATTTCTCAATTGATTAATTAAGTCTTGATGACTTGAAAAGACAAGACCTAGTCGTTGACCTAAAGCACGTGCTTGAGCAGCTGGATTTGTTTGGAATCCCCCTTAAAAATATTCAAAAAATTAAAAATTTCGTATTTCGCTACTTAATTGTGATATTTAAACTTACATGGAACTGTGGCAACACCAGATTGCATGATAGCACGATTGAAAAGCTTAAAAAGGTTTAATGATTTTATCAGTAATAACAAAAAGATTTTTAAAAGCTTACCCCAGCTCCCATTTGAGTCAATAAAAGATAGTGAACCTATAAATAGCTTAAATTATCACTCTGAAATGATAAGATTTAAAAAAAACTCACACTAACTGATCCTGCACTTTCGCCAAAGATCTAAAAGTTTAAAATCATTGATACAAAAACTAAAAGTCATTGATCAACTTCTTCTTACTGTTATTGAATTAGGATTTCCTCCAAAGTGATGAATATTATTGCGAACCCCTTAAATGAATAAAATAAGAATCGTTAATGCAAAGTTTAAGTTAAAACCAACTTTTAATAACTAAAGAGGGTTCAGACTTGAATGCAGGCCTGAGCATATACTTGTACAAGTTGCATGCAAGTTGATTTACTTAAAAATGTCTTTAATTCATTTAGATTTTATTTATTTCAGTCTATATTTTGGTAAATTTAAGAATCATTGACTTTCATATAATTTTACAAAAATTTGACTGAAATTATTAAAATCTGTAGGAATTAGATACTTTTTAGGTAAATTAACTTGTATTCAACTAGATATATGCACAAGCTTGTGTTCAAGTTCGATTATCCCTATAACCCTATAACTAACTCTTGTTAACTTGATTAGTTTCGCCCGTCTTTGCAGACAGAATTTCGATTCAAAAAATTCATTAAAAAATTATAGATAGTTTTTGAAAACCGATCTAATTTTTGTCTGCGCAGACCGATGAGCTCTAAATTTGATAGATTTTTCCCTTTCTCATGGTCAAAATAATTTGCATATAAAAATCTATGCTAAAAACTAGACAAGTAAATTTAAAATTTTTCAACTTACATCTCAAAGCTTCAACCATATCTTTCAATGCCCAATTTCCTTGAGCTGCTGCATCGCCAGTGGATAAAAATCCAAATATTCCCAAACGATAGTTAAATGAGACCACAACAACTCCTCCCTTAAATAAATCATGAAATAATAATTTAGGTTTCAACACAACTGGCATAAAGTTGGTTCTAATAAAGCGATTAATGAGACAAAAATAGTATACTTTATGACGCTCATAAATTTTTTCCATGCGAACTTTTTTAACTCTAATAATTTTTCTTTTGACATAAAGATCCAACTTCATGCCAGTTATAAAGTTTTTTCAATAAAAATTTTAAAATAATTTACATCATTAACGAAGAAATCAGGTCCATAAATTCCAGAATTTCCATCACCCAATATAAAAGCACCACCATGTATCCAAACTGTAAAATTAAAGATATAATGAATTTAGATAAATTAAAGATAAAAAAAGGTGAGAAAAATACCCATGACTGGACGATTGCCAGCTAAACTTGGTGTGTAAACATTTGCGAACAAACAATCTTCACTTGTACGCGGAAAAGAAATTCCCAAGAGTGGACGATGCGGGCATGATGCTCCATGTTCTGAAGCATCTAAAACTCCACTCCAACCACGATGTGGTACTGGGTTTCTGAAACGCAATGGTCCAACAGGTGGTTCTGAAAGATTTAAAATTATTTTGTATTTTTTTGTTGTGAAATTTTAAAGTAAGAATTTTTTCCAATCTTAAATTCTTTTCGAAAATAAATTTTATAAATTTCACCTGCATAAGGAATTCCTTTGAAAGCAATATATTCAGGCTGTAAAATTCCAGTTGAAATTCTGACACCACTCAATGTTCCTTGAGGAATTGTTACACTTACACGTTGCTAAGAAAATTAGAAAATTTAAGAAATATCACTTTTTAAGTTTCACTATCATTTTGTTAATTTTTTTTTATTTTCATGTTTGAATTTTCCTATTTTTGCTATCTAAAAATACTGAAATATAATTTATTTACTTGTGCAAGTGTTAAAGACACAAAACCAGCAAAAAAAATAATTTTCAACATAATTCACAACGAAACTGTTCTTTTTACAGTTCTCTTACGCCTTTTTATATCCTCATTATTCCTTATCATTTATCTTAAGCTAAGATTTTGATAATTTTTAATCAGTGACGAAAACAAAAAGCTTAAAATTCTTGGCTTTTGATAAAAAAATTCTTTTTGCATTGTTTTTGCAATGCAATGATTTTCTGTTTAAGATTTGTCATGATTTTTTGAGTAAATTAAGCTGCTGGTAATGAAATTAAAGTAAAAGTTGACAAAAATGTTCTTATAGCAAAAAAAGGTCAACTCAGCAGTGCTCTTTATGACTTGCAGATAAATTTTAGTTGGATTAAGGTGGAGCTTTAATGATTTTTCCTTTTTATTCTCTTGAAAATATTTATAATTCAATTTCTCTACCTTTTCGTCGTTCAACAGCAAGACTAAAAATGCCACAGGTGGATTGTCATTTTTCGCTTACTCATTCATTGCCATTTCTTTCCCTTGTCGTTCATTTGTTGATGTTGAGCTTTAAAATAAACAGAAGAGGGCAAAATAGCAACAATGAGATTGCATAAAAACAATTTTCTTTTTTCTCAAAACACGCAGACAACTGAAAAAAATCAATTTCAATTCTACAGAGAGAGATTTTTTAGCTGATTCACTGTTTCCGTCAGTAGTTGACAAACACAGTTTGAGTTTTACATGTGTGAAAATATTTTTGTAAAGTGAAAAAAAAAATCTAAACAAAATTCTATACGAAAAGCTTGTCGTTTTGTTGTTTATTTGAAATAAAATTAAAAATTATCATCAGCATTATCAAATTAAATCAATAAAATTTTAGCTTTAATTTTCTAGTTCACTAGGTCAAGCGTAAACTTTAATCTACAAAATAACTTTTCACTATCAAATGGCTTTAAAATCTCATAAAAAACTTTCTCATTTAAAAAACAAAGGAAGTAAAACTTTTTTAAACCAATTTCACAAAACAAAAGCAAAAAACTTTCCTTCATTCCCAGATGCTCATAAAAAGAAACTTTTGCCATTAGTAGCTCACCAATAATCAAAATTGAGAAAGTTATTGATTGCTCAATTTGTAAAATGAAATCTTCACCTTTTTTGTTTTTTGCAAATAAAGTTTGCAGTAATTTCATTTCAATTCGTTTTATCTTTCTCGCTAATAGAGTCAATAAAAGCAATTGTATGGATTTTGGTTTGTAAAATCCAAATATTTTCGAAAATGGAGAAAAATCTCGGTTGGAAAAAAGCAATCAACACGCAATAAAAAAGTTTTTATTAACTTTCATTCAAACGAGTTTTAAATACTTTTTTAGGCTGAAAAAGTTCATTTGAGAAAAATTGGATCATGTTGATTATTGAACTGCAAATCGGATTTTTTTCGATAAGTTAAAAATCCTATAAAAGCGGGATTTATTATTGCAATACAATAATTTAGGCTCACTCGCTTGCAGGCGCTTAAAATTGTAATTATATATAAATTTATTTACACAATGAACCAATTAAACTATGACTATTACAGGTCACTTAATTATCATAGAATAAATTGAGCAAATTAACATTAAAGTAAAATTTTTACTATGTATTTTGAATTAGCTTTTACTCCAATGAATTTTACACAACAGTTAAAGTTTTAATAGTATTTTAATTGTTATATTAAAGTAAATAGAAATTTTCACCCGTAACTATAGAGGAATAAGCTCCTTATAATTAATTGGATGGAAAATAATTGGTGTATAATTATTGTATTATAAGCTTATTCTTTTTCACACTTCTATTGCTAAAATTTAAAGGAATTATACTTGTGAGTTGAAATTAAAAATAATATTGTATTTTAAGATAAATTGACTAAAGTTTAATTTTTTTTTAGTTTTAGTTTTAATTTTCCTTTTATTTAATTTGACTATACAAATTGATATAGAAACAATATATGCATAAAAAGGAACCGCTTATGAGGGCAGTTGAGAATTTTACTTCGGCGCTATAAGCGAACGAAGTATTGTTTTATTTTTATTTTTATTTGACCTTGAACACTTTTTGTGTTTATTTCTTTTCAACCTTTAAAAGTAACACACAACTCTTTAATCAAAATTTTTGATCTTAAAATTTCATACTAATCTTGAGCTTAAATATTTTTAATGATTAAAATTTTTAAACTGAATTTGTATTTGTATTATTTATTAATCCTGCCGGCTTTTGAATTATATGTTGTGATTATGACAAATTAACAAGGAGTGGAAACGAACGCGATTTGGCAAAAAAAATCACTTGAAACGCCTAATATCGCTTTGTTTCCATCCCTTGCAAATTAATGTATTTTACATTTATTGCAAGTTATAACTAATGATAGCATTTAACTTCCATACTTGAAGTCCAACAATTTTTTATTCCTCATCAATATTCCATTACATTTAAAATTCAAAATAAAAAAGATTTATTATGAAAACATCATTTGCGTCAAAAGTAACAGCGTAATCCGTGCATACAGAATTAACTCAGAATAAAATAAAAGTAGAAAAAAATCGTAAGCATATAATCAATAATGATGAATTGCAGGCTCTAAAATAAATGAGTGTCAAAGAGTACTTTTACAGTTGCTTTGCCCAACAATTTCTTTTTTTTTTTTTTTTAAGTTTGAAGAGGTGTTTGATGAGAGCAATCAATCTTATTGAGCTTAAATATTTGTAAAGTCATTCTGCACTCAAATCACACTCTATTGAATTGATTAATGGAGATATTTATGGTGTGTATGTGTTTACTCAATTCACACTGCCTGCTCCTAAATGTGACAAAATATTCAACGTTACGCCGTCTGACGCTGAGATTTATTTAGCAAACAGTTAAATTTCATCACGTCTCATTCGACGGTAAATTGAATCCGTCTTTATGCTAAAAGTGTAAAAGATTGTGAACATAAAAATGGTGCAAAAAGTCTCATTAAGGAAGAAAAAACATTTTCATTATTTGCTGTCATAAATAAATTAAATCTACTGCATGAAATGAAAGGATTTTTTTTTGCTGTTCACTTTAATGACATGAATTCTGCGAGTTTTTCATTAATTTTTTTAATTATGAAACTCTCGAGTGAATTTTATGCTGAAATATTTTGTCTTCTAATGAGGAAAATGTCTATAATGTTTCTTTTCATTCCTTTGAGAAGTTCTTAAAATTAAATTCAAATTTTTTTTGATATATAATTTATTAGTCTTTAAAAAATGTCAATGAAAGTCAACACCAGTCAATTTCTTTAATAGAAAACTTAATTGAGTGAATACATTTATGTAACATATCATAATCATTATTATCTTCAAACTTACACTCCCACATGGCAGTGACAGCAACAAAGAATAATTAAAGAATAGAAAAAATATTGTTTGTCACATCATAATCTCCTTTTTGCTGTCTCTCCTTTTAATTATATTTTTCTCTTCTTCTCCTCCTGGCATCTCTTTTCATGCATACATGTACGCTTCTTAGTTCATGTCATGTGAGTAGCAGATTTCTTTTTCTTTTAGTTAACATTTATCATCTCACATTACATGCGCATCATTATTCAAAAGCTTCTTTTAATTACATTCTATGCTCATTATGTGGTTTAATCTTTTGTTAAGCAATTTATTTGTGTGTGTGACATAGGAAAAAAAATTAAGAAATTTTTTTGAGTTTCTTTTAACGCATTTTTTTGAAATATTTTGAATTGATTTAAAAACAAATGTTGTATTTGCAGATAAAATTAGAATTAATATCTTCAAAAAATAACGGTCAATAAAAATTTAAATAATAAAATTATTTTTCAATAAATGTTGCTTAACACATAAAATGTAAACAAAGCATGAAAATGCGGTAGAATCACAAAATTCAAACTAAAAAATTTAAAACTGAAAAGAAAGGAAGGAAAATGATGATTTTGACATGTCGTGCATGCTACAGTTAAACAATTGAATTTGAAAATCTTTAAATTAAAGAGAAAATGAAAATTTCCTTGAGATTTTTGTCTTAGTTGCGAGTAAAGCCTAATTTGAATAAAAAGGAAGTTAAATTGAGGAAGAACACAACAGCGTAGCGACATGAGACTGAAAGAACTTTTCAAGGGAAAGGAAGAAAAAATTTCACTTTATTTCTTTTACATGATAATAAATGGATTTGCGTCGTGCTGCAGCGTGTGACAATCATCGCCAGATGGTAAACTACATTGAAAATACATTTACAATTTTGCTCTCACGTTCTTGATGATTTTCCTTTACACGAAACACTTCTCCGTTGCTATCTCTCTTGCTTGTCAGGATTTCGGATGATGGCTGATGCTTCCACTGAGAATGCTCGTTCTATTCCTTTTAGAATGTTCATATACAACAACAACAACAGGAAGAAGATGGTTCATTTGAATATTTCTCATATATTTATGTTTACACACGGCTTGCATGCATAATGGATTGAATTTAACACTTTTCCCAAGCGCTTATCATTTCGAACACTCTCTCTGTACTCTCTTTTCTTTTCTTTCTTATATTATGATTATTGTATAAAGGTGAATTTGAATAGCATTTTGAAATGAAATTTTTTCTCTTTTCTCTCTATCTCTTTTATTTCTTACAATTTACATTGTAAAGAATATGAAAGAAATTTGATCAGCATCAAGTGTCTTCGACATTCAAATAATTTTGTTTCATTTACGTGAGATGCGTGGCTTTTTTTTATAAATATTTGACATTTTTTTGGATAAATTTTAACAAAGAGAAGGACAATAAGAACAAAAAAGCATAAAAACTTAAGCATTAATTGACAAAGAGTCTTAGTCAATTTCATCAAACTTTAAATTAAGTTTTAATATTAATATTAATTTTCAAACTTTATTGTTAATTGCAAAAAAATGTATGTTCTGTAAATATATATACTTTAGTGTTTAGAAACTTAAGTTTTGAAATTTTTAAGCAATTGTTAAAGATTTCTACAAAATTTTAATTGTTCCACGAATACCCATCATGTACACTCGCGTAGTAAATTTCGTAATAAATCACAAAAATAATTTGAATTCGCTTAATTTATTTGAATGCGAT
>JACWBX010002658.1:15518-27230 GCA_014622435.1 Polypedilum pembai | reverse complement strand
AAACCACTTTCCAAAATAGAATTTCAATATTAAAGTCGATCATAAGCCAGTGCATGGCAGTCAATGGTGGTCCGGAATGATGTTGGTCAAAAATCTCCCAAATGATATGAAATGCAAAGAAGACATGTTTGAAGTGAATTTATGGTGATTGCTAAACTGATCTGCCACGGGACACTGATCTGCTCGTTTTCTTTCATGAAAATCCTAATATTTTATATTTAAAAACCATGAATGACTTCCTGATGAATTTGAAAATCTAAATTGCTTCAAAGAACTCAACAGTTTTTAACATCAGTTCTTTGTTTTATTGAACTTGTTTTAAATGAAGCTTTCTGATTAGAAACGAATCTGTTAATTCTCTAACCTGTTGATAAACACTGATCTGTGGCGACAAAAATGCGCTTAAGTACTCCGATCCGTGGCCGTGTACTTTCTATATCTTTTTTTGTCTTTAAATGTGTTTTATAAGTTAATTACTTGTATTCTGAGGAAACATTTTGAAAATCAAACAAAGAGACAATTAAAAAAAGTATTTTTCAAGCTCTTCTACTGACAATGTTTTCTAAGGTAAAATCTATGGTCGAACCTACGTAGGTTGTAGAGTACGTAGGCACCTTTGTAACAATATTGATCAAATCATAATTCGTTTCCATAATTGAACATCTAAAAGCAACATTTTTGATTTCCTGCTTCAAATTTAATCGAAAATCAATATTCTAAAATTCATAGAAAAATGTATGAGAAAAAAGCTTTTACGGAAAATCTTTAATAAGAAGAATTTCGGGTAAATCCTGCTTGTTTCTGATAGATTAACAAATAATAAAGTTATACTGAAAGTTTCATTGCAAAAATCTTTAGAAATCAGCTGAAAAAGTCATCCAAAAATGTTCATAATAAAAAGGTTTTTGTAAAAGCTAGTACCCTAACTTTTATTACAGTCAGTAGGCGAACATTTAGAAAAAATTTCATGAATTGTTCCTACCTTGGAAAAACTTTAATAAAAGTTTAGTAATTGGAATTCAAAAATGATAAAAATGTCAAGGGGTGCGAACTCTATCTACTCTGTTTTTCTTATCAAGAGTTCTAATCCCTTGCAAAATGTCTTTAATAATTTATAAAATATTTTTCATGATAGAGTTTTAACTTACCATTTACTTTAAACCCTTTATGTTTTATCCGTAAATAAAATAAATCAATTTCAAAAGTAATTTCTTGAAAGAATTCATTATTTCATGGTGAAACCTTTTCTACCTTTTTGTATTCGTTTCAGTGATTTTTAAACACTTTTAGCGACGTAAAATTTAAATCATTTTGTGGTAGACTTGGCCTAATCATTCACCTATTTTGCAATGAAAAAGGTTTTTACGTCGTACACAATAGAATTGATAAAATGACAATATCAACCTTTTTCACGTTGAACTTAACAATTTGTAATCTTTTAAACATCGCAATAACAAATTTTAATGCTTGTTAATATCTTTTGAATAAAGCTTACTTCTTTTCCTAAGGCTGGAGTTGCTTCTTTAGTTCTTTCTAATAAGCCTATTGATAACAGCGCGATTTTAATTAAATAAATATTTTCCTCCTTGTTGTTAATAATAAAAACGAGATGAGAAAGCTATTATTGTTGTTATTTAGATTTGAAAGAGAGAACATAAGAAAGAAGAGCTTAAGGTAATCCTGAAAATTTATTGAATTTTCTAATGTTGATAGAAGTTTATGCAAACAATAACAAAGAAGCCTCTTTAGTGTCTTTTCACTGTGAAACCATAATAATATGAAGCTGTAAGCTATGTGGGAATGATTTAGGAAATAAAAATGTTGCTGTTTAGTAGATTGTGAATAAAAAGTAAAGCTTTTTTACAGTTGATTTTCCATTCTTTTACTGGTAAATTTCATTGTCTTAATTTACATACACGTCTTAACATCAGCCTTTTATCCTTAACATACTTTTTGCAACCCGACTGATTTGCTCAACGAAGTAAAAGCTTTTATAAAATGAACAGAAGAAGAGATTTTTATCTTCAAAAATAACCCACAAAATGTTCACCATTTGTAAAAGGTATAATTAAAATTTAATTGTTTTACAGTAGGTAAAATACGAAACACATCAAGAACATAAGAGAAATTAAGTATGGAATGATGTTAAAAGTTAATGAAATGAAATCTAAAGAGTTTAAAGCTCATTGCAGATATTTGAAAAGTTTTTAGCACGTGTGTGAATTTAAATTAATATACAGAAGGTGTTATAAAATGATTAAAAGCAAAAAGTTTTCTTCAACTTGCATAACTAATCGTTGTAGTGCTTTTAAGTTTTTAATTTAATGAAAAATTTTAATTTCAATTTCAATAAATATGAATATTTTAAAGTTCTGTAACATGCGTATAAAAAGAAGTAGTACGCGCATGTTTCTTCTTCTTTTTCTGTTTTTTGTATGAAGAAAAGTGAAAAATAAGAAGAAATATGCGCATACTTCTTCTTCTTCTTCTTATACGCATGTTGCCGAATTCTAGAATATTTTGATCTTTTGTAATTTTCATTGAAAAACCTTCGACGAATTCATTCATGATTGATTTCATAAAAATTACAATGAAAATTTTTAATCTTAGCATCGATTGCTCTCTTTAATTTTACCAGATTTTGAAATCATCAAGGGGTTAGAACTCTTGATAAGCAAAACAGAGTAGGCATTGAAAAATAATTTTTTTGTATGAAAATTATCAAAAATTTAATTGCAATTTTTGAAATTTTTGCAAATATTTTTGCAATTTTGATAATTTTTTGCAATTTTGATATTTTTTTGAAAGAATTCGCACCCCTTGGAAATCATCACATAATTTATTCAATGAGTAAGTAAATTTTGTCGCTTGAGTAAATTTACTCACGACTTACTCATGAACTTTATTCTTTTTATAATTTTATACTTTAGTAAAAATAATCATGAGTTTTCTTACTCATCCGTCGATTTCAGACTCTGAATTTTGCAGTTACTATTAGATATCAAATATTTAAAGGATGTGTGTAAATAAACAAAAAGATTTGACGCATTTTTGTGAAATAAACCAAGGATTACCCATTGAGAAATTTGGTCCGAAATTTTCTAATATTTACCCAGGTTCGGACTAAATTTAGTCCGGTAAACTGGACTATCTGGATAAATTTTCATATAAAAAATTGATATTTTCAGGATTTTTCTAATTTTTCCTAATATTCAAATTCCGGCCACTGGACAAAAATATTAACAAATATTTTTTAATATTCTTGTCCGGCGGCCAGACTAGATGAAAAACGGTGGACAGATTTGATGAAGGACTGCGACCATACTTGAAAATATCTAAATAATCTTAGTTCGATCGCCGGACTCCGGCTGAAAAAAATATTTCTCACTGGGTAATCGGAAAAGAAAAAAGAATGTCTTCGTCTTGGAAAACATCCTTATTTGAATGAAATAACTTTAATTAAATTTTACCTGATTAATGTCTATTTAAATTAAACTTTGCCTAAACATTTATTAATCTCAGCAAATAATAAACTTAGCAGACAGTGAAGTTCACTAAACTCACAACTTTCACTTTCTTTCACTAAAAGATTTATTCATGAATCGTTTACTATTTAAATTTCGAATAAAAAATATTGTAAACTGATAAATAATCTCTTTAAACTTTTCTAAATTGGAAAACGTAAGCGAACTAGACGATGAATGCTCACCCTTATAAATTTATCTTCAATTTCAACAAAACAAATACAGAAAGCAAGTATGAACATAAGAAAATAAATAAATATAAAATGAGGGAAAGGAAGATAGAGTAAATGGCATCATCAGCATATTGCTAGATCAACAATCTACGATTGCTACAGCAATAAACTAACAACAAGACCATTTCCATCACCCACACTCTCTCTCTCTCTTATGCCTGTCCTGCTTTTTTCACCCTGCTGTTATTATTTTCTTTTTTTTGGCGTGCGATTGTGCGAGGAGAATAATAGGAGGGATGGAATGGCTCGTAAATCAAAAAATAGCAGGCATTATTTAAATAACAATTGAACCTTTGCTCCTTCTTTTTTTTGGCATTGATCATTCTCGCTTTTTCTATTTCATCGCTCTTTAATGGTCGTGAAAGTTGAAAAATGAATATCCGGCAAGGTCACAAACAAACACAAATAAAAATTTTACGCTTCGTTGATTAAATGCTAATAATGCTAGCCACCATCATAATTAAAAGCCATTTTCTTTCAACTACAGCAGCCTGCTTAGCCAACAACAGACAATCACATAAAGAAGCTCATTTCACACATTTATCCATAGAGAAAAGGAAGCAGTGGCGGCAATGACTGAAAATAAAATTAGTCGCCGTCTATTATGAGAACAAATTTGATATCATAAATTTTCATTCTTTTTTCCTCCCGCATGCTAACCATTACTCTTGTTGCTCAACAATTTCAGCTTCGCCTTTTTGCAATTTCTCATTTTCTTTTTGTTTTCCTGTTTTTCGCTATTCGCTCGCTTTGCCTTGCTTGCTCTTGACTACGTGTGTGTGAGTTTTTGTGCATGTCGGATGAGTGAATAATATAAAAATCTCTCTTTTTGCGAAGTAGAAATTTTAGTAAATCTCTCTTTTATATGATGGTAAAAAAAGCTTGTTTTTATCTAGGACGGTTTGAAGTTTATATGTACTAAAAGTTGAACTCAGTTAGTACAATTTTAGTACAAAACAAATCGAAAACAATAAAAATTAAAAACAAATTTAAAAATTGCAAATCGAATTGAATTAATCACTTAAATCAAGTAAAATAAAAATAAAAACCCAAAATAAAGTTCTCTCGAGAGTTTCTAATGAAAGCTACTTTAGCAGAGCCTGAAGTCGACTAAAAATGTGTATGCTAAGTCGACTAAATTTAATCGATTTACGTATGAATTTTTAGTCGACTTCGGGCTCTTTTTTGAAGTTTATATGTACTAAAAGATGAATTTATTTAGTAAACTCACTTTTAGTACAAAATTTAGTACAAATCAAATCAAAAACAATGAAAATTGAAAACAAATTTAAAAATTTCAAAATGAATTCAATTAATCACTTAAATCAAATAAAAACCCAAAATAAAGTTTTCTTAAGAGTTTCTAATGAAAATTATTAGCAAACTTGTACTAAATTTCATAAAAAAGTTTTAATTTTGATGCAACAAATTTCATTTTAAATCTAATTAACAAACTGCTACTTCTTCTTCTTAAGCCACTTTGGATTTATATTTCTATGATGACAATGTTAAATAAATCAAGTGTTTTAGATTTGTTAAAAATAAATGTAAAAAGAAAAGACGCAAAAAAAAATTTGAAAGTCACAAGTATAAAAGCTTTCTTGAATAAGTAAGAAAAAGTCAAGAAACTTGTTTTCTTTCCATCTTTTTGTTTCATGCATATTAATGGTGTACAAGAGAGTAAATATATTAGCTAATTTATGACGAAAGTATCTGTATGTGATTAGGTGTTTTGCATGAAAATGATTTATTTGTAAGACAAGAAGAGCTTCTTGTATGCATTGAGTATATTCACTTTTGAATAAAGCGTATGCTGAACATGAGAAACAATTCTAAATCCTCTTAACTGTTTGTTGTCTCTCCTTCCTTTTTGGTCTTGACTATCATTCATTTTGCTGCTCAATGATGCAAGAAGAAAAAAGAGAATGTGCTTCATTTAGTCCAATGAAAGAAAAAGCTCATAAGATGAAAGCAGCAATTTCTCATCCATTACTAAAAGTGAGAAACAGGAAAAAAGTTTTGCTCTTGAAAGACATAAGGCATCTCGAGATTTTTTGCTGCTTCTTCATCGGGTGAAACATCAACAAGTACAAGATGTTGATTTTATAGCTATTATTGTTTGCCTAAATTCTTACGAAGGGTCGAAAATAAAAAAAAAATGTTTGCTTTTACTTACTGCAAAAAAAGACAATGAAATAGGAAAAATTCTAAGAAGCTTTTAGTTTCCTTTAAATAGGTATGACATACAGAGTGAAAGACTGAGTCAGTTAATTTAAAATATGTTTAAAAACTTTTCTTAGAAGAAGTCTTTTTGTAGTTTAAGGATCGTGTCGCGAAAGTCAGTTTTTGACTTTATGAAAATTTTAAATTAACCACTTTAGTCACTTGAAACATAAAAATCCTTAAATAGCTATCGCAATGTGACATATTCATCACCGACAAAGATATAAAACTGAAAATTTGCTCGTAATCATGCAATTTGATTATATTTAAGTATACTCAACTGTCCATAAAAGTAAGTATCAAACAAGGCACAATAATTTTTGTACATTTCAGTCTAGATAAGAATAAAATGCTCACATCAGCTAATAAATGGAGAAGAGAGAAGTTTTCTCTTATCTCATTATCATCACTTTTGAACAATCTTTTTATTAATATGCTCTCAGTGATAGCCCTCCAGTTTTAAGTGAGCGTTCAATTGAAAAAGTCGCGACTTTGTAAGAAACTTTTTTATTGTTTCTATTTTCTAAATTTCAAGTTAAAATCTTGTTTAATTTCAAAAATATCTTAAAATGAATTACTCGTAATTTATTTATAAATCTAAAAGAAAACATAAAATGTTGAAAAACTTTTGGATGAAAAAATTTTGAAATGAAACTTTTGATTAGAATTGTCTTCAGTGGAAAAATTTTTACATTATGTAAATTGTTGAAATTGCAATTTGATAGAAAATAATTTATGTAAAATATTTTGTTGAAAAAAACAATGTTGGAACTTTTTGGTGGAATTTAAAGTGTTGGAAAAATATTTATTGGAATAAAAACCTAATGAATTGATGGTCCCTATTTAAGGAAATAGCTGTAATATTTTTATGTTACCCTTACGCCATCTAAGTTACATCTGCGCATTATTTGAAAAAAAAATTAAGTCAAATTAGAGCACTTGTCTATATTCAGCATGGGCACAAGCGTACTATATCATATCCATTCTATTGACTTGTTTGCTTTTTTTAAGTGAAATTTGTTTAATAATTTAAAAAGTTGATAAAAATTACAAATGTTGACTTTTTGTTAGGGTTCAAACTTGAACTAAGATAGTCAAGTGTCTGCGGAGACACTTGTACAAATTGCATTTAAGTTGATTTATTTAAAAATGACTCGAATTCATTAAGATTTTATTTATTTCGGTCCAGAGTTGTTAAACTACTGGTCTGTAGCCAGTAGCCAAATAAGCAGATTTTAGGTACAAGTAGCAATTGGCTACAGTAAAAAGTAGCCAAAAGTAACAAAGTAGATTCCACTTTTACATCTCTGTTTCGGTTTATACTTAGTTGAATTTAAAAATTATTGATTTTCATAAAAATTTGCAAAAATTTGACTGAAATAAATAAAAATTGAACGAATTAGAGACATTTTTAAGTAAATCAACTTAAATTCAACTTGTAAAAATGTTTGTTGAGACACTTGATTATCTGCGTTCAAGTCTGAACCCTACTTTTTATACAAAACGACTAGTCTAACAAATAAAATCGTAATTTACAAGTTCGTAAATACATCAGAACATACACCAATTACTGCAGCACAGAGGAAAAATTCAGTGCAGGGAAAACGTAAACTAGTTGACATCAAGGAAAACTATGATGAATAATATCATTTTCTGCTTTTTCAAATTGTTTTTTCAACAAAATGTTTTTCATTAAATTATATTTTATCAAATTGCAATTCGAGGAATTTACACTACAAAAACAAAATTCTAAGAAAAATCTTTTCAACGAAATAAAACCTGCCAAGTTGAAATCAATTGAATTTGAATTAATTTCTTAAAATGAATTTGCAGGAAATAAATTTATAAATTTGATTTAAAAACGTTTGTAAGCCATTAAAAATTTTATTTAGTTTTGAGAGTCATAAAATATCAATAAAATTTCCTCATAAGTGATTTGAAAACACTTCAAAGTTAATAAAATATTTAGTTAACTATTAGTTTTTAAATATGCTTTACGCTTCAGCAAAAATGTGATTTAAGTGACTATAAATCATAACTAAATTTAGTAATCCAAAATAAATTGATAAATCTAAAAATAATCATCATCAGAAGTATCTTAATTGACTCAAAAAAAGCAGCTGTTACTAGAAGAAGCCTTGAATTTAATTTTAATTTATTCATAAACCTGTCACTCACAGATTACACACTTGAGAGTAGAGCAAAAACTAAGACTAAAAGAAATTAGATAACATTTTTATCGCTTACACACGAAAAACTTAAATTGCATTTCGTTTACTTTTTATTTTATGACCTTGCACTTCCTCATTCCTAGAAACATTCATTAATGCTAATTTAATTTATGTCTTCCTCTAGCATTTGAAACAACATCATCAGAGAATAGAAAGATTCAAGGTGAAGAACGAAAGTGCTTCCTCACTCTCTTCTTATTCTTACGCTTTTCATAGCGTATTTGATAAAACAAGCAAGAAGAGATAATATCTTATCGTAGTCAAGCAAAAATTATAAAAATCAACATTGCGATTTATTTAATTTGATCAAATAAATTAAATCTATCTTAATTGTATGTACATGTGGATTTTATAGCATCAGTCATTATCATATACATACACAAGAGAGTAATAATCATAATCAAGACATCAATTAAGATAGTGAAACAAACATGTCTGAAGATCATGAAGATGCTGCCTTCGATAAGATCATGGAGCTTGTTGGCAATGATGGAAAATTTCAGCGTGTTTTCAATAACGTCTACAATGTTGTTCTTGTGAGTTTTGCATCTATGAGCTTTATGAATATTGTAATGGTGCTTAATGAACCTGACCATACTTGCCACGTGCCTGGAAGAGAAAATTTTAGCTTGAGTGTCGATGAATGGATGAACTTAACTATTCCTATGTATGTTGAAAAAGTTTCCATGAGAATTTTTCAAAACTTTTTCTCTCTAGGGAAGAAGATAATCGAGGAATAATGAGCAAGAGTCAATGTAAAATGTACAATATTTCACTTTTTGAAAATCTTCCAATTAGTCAATGGAGCTTTAATGAAAATGACACAATTTGTAAGACTCAAACATAACATTTGAATTTTTAAACAAATTGTCTATTTCAGCTTGTCAATATGGTTATGATTACAATAAAACTTGGTATGAAAGAACAACAGTTTCAGACCAAGATTGGATTTGTGACAAAGCACTTTATCAAACAAATATTTTCGCATGGCATCGCGCTGGTGAAGTCATTGGAACTTTCCTCTTTGGTCAACTTGGCGATACGTAAGAATTAATTGTAAGGTTCGGCACTTACATGCATGCAAGTTCTAAAATCTAAAAACCTCTCTGGGGCTTAGAAAACATTTTAGTAAATTTTTTTATGTATGGAAAATTTAATAGCAAATTTAAAAATGTCTAAATATTTTAAGTTTTAATCTCAATTTGCTAAATATTCTAATTTTTGATAGAATTAAGTGCCGAACCCTGATTTATTGCATTTTAATTTCACAATTTGTAACAATTATTTTTGTTTTTAATTACAGCATCGGTCGTCGCCCAGTTTTTTACTTATCAGCATTATTCATTTTACTAGGTCGAATTATGACGACACTAACAGCATCAATATATTTTATTTACGTTATTGCATCAGTTATTTCAATGCTAACCAGCATGTCAATCTTTCTCAGTCCACTGATTATCGCAATGGGTAAGGTCAAGTGTTTATTTGTCATGTGATGGATTTCAAGGATGAACTTTTTACAGAAACTTCAAAAGAAGAAGATCGTGCGAAAATTGCGATGCTTCAATGTGTCGGCTGGACGATTGGTATTTCAATAATGCCAATAGTTTTTTGGGTCGTAAGAGACTGGGTATGGTTTTTGATGATTACAACATTGCCAATTGGTCTGTTCACACTCTATCCAAAATATATGATTGAATCTCCACGTTGGCTAGCAACAAAAAGATATCTCACAAGATGTGCAAATGAGCTCAATCGAATTGCAAAGATAAATGGCAAGAAAATTGTTGTCACTGAGAAGATGCTTACCGAGATGCTGCCAAATGAGAAAGTTGAGGAGGTTTATGGAATTGCTTCACTTTTTACTGGATGGCGGTTGGTAAGAAGACATTGAATAAATTAGAAATGGCATGTGTTATTGATATATTCTATTTGACTCAAGGCTAAAAATACAATTCTAATTATAATTTGCTGGACAAATGTCTCTACAACCTACTACGTATTGATTCTCAATTCAACTCGAATGGGCGGAAATCCTTTCCTTAGTTTTCTTTATCAGTCTGCTATCGAATTGCCTGGTATAAATTGAATCAATTTTTTATTTATAGCAGACTAATTTTGTTCTCTCATTTAGCATTCATCATTGGACGATGGATGGGTGACAGAATTGGAAGAAGATTTTCAAATGCTTTAGCTTTTCTAGGCATGTCACTCGCTTCAATTCCAGCTGCAATGGTTGCACGAGATGTTGAATCTGAATTAACGCTTACCATTCTTGTTGTGTTTATAAAATTCTGTACCAGCATCACCTTTTTTGCTGTAAATTTGCAATCAATGGAAATTTATCCGACTTGCTTACGTCAAAGTGGAATTGCGGTTGGTTCAATTGTTGCAAACACACTAGCAGTATTCGGTCCTTATATAGTACATTTAGGCACTCAATATGATGTACGCTATCCATACTTTGTATTAGGTGAGAAAAAATTACTGCCATAAAATTTATTTATTAAAATTTATTGTCGCTCATGAAAAAATTAAAATTCCTAGGTGGATTATGTTTTATGGGTTTTTGTGCTGCAATGTTTTTGCCTGAAACATTGCATCATAAGCTACCTAATACGCTGCATGAAGCGAAAAAGTTTGGTAAAGAGCAGGTGAGTTAATATATTTATGAAAATTCTCGAGTTTATTTTTGCTTTATTGCTTTGTGACTTTGAGTCAAAAACTAACACAAAATTTGTCTCATTTAGAAATTCTGGGCATTGCCAAAGAAACCAAAACATTTGAAAGAAGAAGAACTCGAATATCTACAGAAGCTCAATAACAACGTAAATTTTGAAAATGGCAAAGAAAAAGTATGAATTTATTAGTCTAAGTAGATTGAAAGTTACTCCTGTAAAAATAGATAAAGAAAAAATCGAATAAAAACTTTTCTTAAAATTTACTCTCTTCGTCGCCACAATCTCTAATCTAGTAATTACTTTTTTCTTTCTCTCACCATGATTTACAAAAAATTGCTCCCTATTTTCCTCCCTCTAGTGTCAACATTATTATGGAATGAAAAGAAACCGAAGACAGGAGAAAAATAGAAGAAAGAAGGTAAACACACAAATCAGTTGTTGAACAAGATTTGAAATCATGTTTTATAGCACTTTTTTTCTACCTAAGATTTTTTTGAAGAGTTTGTTTTGTAGATCTTGAAAGTAGAATATAATGTAGATCTTAAACCTTCATTAGTTAATAATGCAAATGCTTTTGTGAATAAATTTACAAAAATTCAGTGGGAAATTTTAATTTATTTTAAAGAAATAAATTTAATTCTACAAAGATCTACAAAAAGTTCTACATTTTTTTTTTTATTACTTTATTTCGCCCCAAACTAGCTGAGAGGCCTTATAGCGGGCCACACTCGCTATACAATAATTTTTACATAGAACCTTACAATTAAAACCTTACAATAATTTTTCATATCAAACCATACAATAAATCATGGTCATATAG
>JACWBX010002658.1:2867-15018 GCA_014622435.1 Polypedilum pembai | reverse complement strand
CATCCGGGATTGAATCCGGATCGCCAACATCCATTTTTCAGATCGAACGCTCTAACCTCTCGGCCATCGAGGCGCTCAACTGCTTCATTACATTTACATTTACTTTTAAGATCTACACAAAAATCACAAATTCAATAAATGCTGAAACATTCATTAAAAAAGTTTACTAAATTAATTTAATTTAATTGAAAATTGAATGTTTTAGTTAATTTTGTTAAGTATCCAAGCCTTAATTCTACTCTATGTAATAAGTGGTCAAAATGAAGAATAGAAACAACAAAAATTGTTGCATTAACCATGAAAAACAAAATTTATGCTTTATTGAACTGATTCTTAATCATTTATATTATTCGATATCAGCCACATCCATTCTATTTGCTCAGCACCTTCAATTTTTTGTTGTGTCATCAGGCAAGGCAATTTCCTATAACTCACACTCAACCACTATTGCTTGGGTATATATAAATGTGCTTGAAACGACACAAAATATGAGCATTGCATTTATTATTTTTATTGTCGCTAAACTTTATGCTTTCCCTGCTTTTTTTCGCCATTTATTTTTCCTCTTTACTTCGACTTTTTTCCCACTCACATATCCTTAGGTGAAGTAGTAGACGAGAATCGTTTGAGAAGAAGAGAAATGCTCGCTTTGTCGTACACACTTTTTGTCATCATCAATTATTCAAGTAACTCGTTTTTTTTTTGTTACTGAACATTTTTTTTTTTGAGGTTTGGACACAAAAATAAAAGTTTAGTGAAAATTATGAAAAGCAAATTTCAATCAAAATCTAAACATGTCCGACAAATTCAAAAATTTTTGTGTAAAGTCAAACATTCAAGTGGTCGAATCATAAAATGATGTTGTTGACTATATTTCATACACAGTGATGACGATGCGAGGCAAAAGTGCTTTTTTATCGTCAGTGTATGAAAATTTATTATTTAACTGTGTACTTTTGCTCAATGTTCAGCTTTTTTGCGTTTTTCGCTCTTCGAATGTCGCTGCTTAATTTTTCATACATTTGTGTGAATGTTTTTTAAGAGAGAGTTGTTGAAGTAGCTTTTCTAGAATGAATGTCAAATTTTATAGTCTATCATGACACATTTTTTATTTTTTATAATTTTTAATTTATACAATGAAATAATTTCTGACAATAAAATCAATCGAAAATATCTTAGTTACAGAGAATTAGTATACATAGTTGAACGGTGTCTAAAGCTACTAATTACTAGCAGTCGCTACCAACTGGTAATAATTAATATGAACTTTAAAGTTTACTTTGAATTTTTTGACATTCAAAACTAAGTGTTTGAATGTTTTAATGCTCAGCAAAAAGTGTTGAGTGTTTTGGTGCTCAGCACTAAATGTTTGAGTGTTTCAATACTCA
Organism: Polypedilum pembai; assembly: GCA_014622435.1. Lineage (NCBI taxonomy): Eukaryota > Metazoa > Arthropoda > Insecta > Diptera > Chironomidae > Polypedilum > Polypedilum pembai. Next base: position 13,630 of record JACWBX010002658.1, on the reverse strand, counting down.
ACACTAAAATTTTTAATCCTCAGAACTTATTTGATGAGCATTTTTGTGTTTACACAGTCAAGTTTAAATCCGCCAACGGCGGACTTTAGCAAAAATGTAAAATTCACCCTAAAATTCGCCGTCTACGAAAATTTATATATGAACGGCGGACTGAAACTTGACTGTGTATTACAGTTTTTGTGTGTTTTGATGTTCGTCTTTTAAGAATTTTGTATTTTATTGCTTAATAGTTAGTTTGTGTAATTTAGAAATGTTTTGGCAAAACAGAGCTGGATAGAAGTCTGAAAGGCTTAGTTTCCAATTAATAACTAATTTATTCGATAATATTAGACAGAAATATAATCATGTAAGCAATTTTGAATGCAGAAAAATTGATATTTGATAAGATTTTATCAATTTAAAATAAATTCAATGACACAAAAATATATTGTTTTGGTCAAAATTGTTCGACGAAATTATTAAAAATTTCTCAAATCCAAAAATAATTCAAAAAAATTTTTGTCAATTTTTAATTATTTATCTTACAAAACGCCTAAATAATCAAAAATACGTCACAATTTTTCATTCACTTAAAAAGTTTCTAAATTACTAAAAGGAAAGCAAAACGTATTTTTGGTTATTTAGGAATCTTCAAAAAAGTCAAAAGTTATTTTTGAATTTTTAAAGCTAAACAAAAATTGTAAAGATTTAAAAGCGTGAATAAATTGCATAGCAAAATATTCTTATTTAAAACTTTCTAGAGAGAAATCAAACACTTGTTTGAACACAAACAAATATCAGAAAATATCCTTGACATGTACAAAACAAAATAATCACTTAATACCACCACAGCAAATGAATAATTGTAAAAAGTTTTTCTTTCACAGTGAAAAATGTTCATTTTCAGCCACCGCAATTGAAAGAAAAAAGAAATCTAATTCAACAAACAGAACTTTTCAAGTAAGAGAAGTTAAAGCTCGTAAAAATCTCTCAAAGTGCAAAAAATCGTAAAAAATGTCACGACGCGAACATAAAAAGTCAACTGAATGCGCTTCTCTCGCAAAGAAATCTCATTTAATGCTCATTTGGGAAAATTTTTCATTTAATTTTTTTGCTCTCTTTAGTTCTTTACGAATGATAATGACTTAATTCTGATTTTAAGAATTTCATTTAAACTTGAGAATTTTATTTTCTCATTTTTTCATCCTGTTTTTAGTAGAGTTAATTCCTGTTCGTGCTCTATGATATGTTTACGATGTGCCAACTTCCGTTTGAGATTTCCTTTCTTGAGTTGTAAAAAACAACAAGAAAAAAAATCATGCATTGCACTCACAAAACTCATCACATTCATCATAGCAATGAGAAACAAAAATTTATGTCTCCAGAGAAATAAAATATTTGACTGACTTTCCTTCCTTCCGTACAACATTCAGTTATCATTGATAGGAAGTGAGTTTCATTAATTTCAATTCCGACATTCATCTTGTTCTATTTCTGTGACAAAAATTTCATTCTTCACCCAGGTCAAATTTGATTGATTTCGCTCAGTCACATTTATCATGTTGTCATTGTCTCCCATGGCAAAAAGTAGCTTTTTTGCGTCATTTTATTTTGTTGCTAAACGTAACTATGTCAGCAATAATTAGTCGATAAAATTGAATTTTAATTAGGCATTGAGGAAAACTTTTTCATGGAATAAATAAAAACTTTAATTCATTTTTAAGTAAAATAAATTTGTCGCTCACAACGAAACATAAATTGTTTCAATTTTAGAGATAAATTCTATATTTCACAAATTTTCCATCAATTATTTCCGATCAACAGAATTTCATTGCAGTGAAAAATTTTTCCGCACCAAATAGAACGATCAAAAGTATTTTTTTTTTTCATTTGCAATACTTGAAAAGAATTATTAGAGAGACGAAATGGCTAAAAAAATAGAGAAATTTTTATTCCCAGAATAAAAAGCGAAAAATAAATATTTCAAGTTGAACATTCTACAGAGTTTGGAAATTAATAACATCGAGGGAATTCTTGATAATCAAAACAAAGCTGTCATTGAAAAATTAATTTTTGTAAGACGTCCGTGACATGTTGAAAGCGCATTTTCCTATGACTAATTAGTATTTTAGACAAGAGGTGCGAACTCTATCAAAATATCAAAAAAAAAAATTTTGATACTTTTCATACAAAGAAACGTTTTTTTAATGACTTCTCTGTTTTGCTTATCAAGAGCTTTGTCCTATGATTAATCTTTTGATTGTATTAATCGATTAATATTTAAATAAATAAATTAAGAGAAATTCAGCTAGTTTCAGTCAAATTTCGAAACTGCTCCGAACTCTTTTAAAATTAGAATCTTCACACTTTTTTCCGAAAAAGTGTTGTATTATCATATCAAAAACTTTTGAAAATCCAAAAGACTTGTTGATAAATAAAAATTTCGTTCCAAAAATAAAATTAATAAATTTCTTCTTCATCTGACAACACCAGAATTATTGTCATAACGATATCCATTCATAACTTCATGATAAGTTGGCAAATCTTCAATCACAACTTCATGATATGCAGCCAGCGTGTCATTCATTTCACGTTGTAGTTCTGTAGAATAAATTGTTGAAATCTGCGAAGAAGGAAGAATATTAGCATCAATTTCTTCTTCACTAAAATATCTAATAATAACCGTTGGTGGCACACGTTCTGCTGTTGCTGATGATGATGCGTTTCCTCGTGATAAAGTAAATCTTGATGCATGATAATCATAAGCTTGTTCTGAATTTAAATCCTTAATTACTGTTTAAAGATTGAAATTATTTTGGTAAATATTACCTTCATTATTATTCTTGCGTTTCCTTACAAGAATAGCCAGAATTATAGAAGTTGTAAAAGGAATAGTCAATACAATATAAAGAATTATATCTTCAGACATTTTTTCTTCCTAAATAAGAGTTATGACTTGTTTTTAAAATATTATTTCACTCCTCACGTGCAGAACTTTGAACTGCTTTATATTTTTATTTTCTCCTTGACTCAACTGATGATTTTTGTGGTTATAATCAAGCATTTTATACAATAGACTGCTTTATCGGGTGATTCCGAAATATTAAGGTATTTGTTGATAAGATTAAAATCACTCTCAAAATACGTAAAATTTTGTCCAACAGAATTATTTGGTCTCATATTTCATTAAGAAGTGTTTTCTATATATTTTATCAAAAAGTTAGAACTCTTGATACCAAAAACAGAGTAATCATTGAAACTCAAAAATTTTGTATGAAACTAACAAAATTTTTTTGTACTTTTGTTAGAGTTCTTCCCTCTTTGTTTTTCATATAATTTTGAAATTTTCAAGAAAAAACTTTAGTTTAAATTGATCTTTAATGGAATCGCTAGAATCAAAACTCATGCCTCAAATTCATTTTTAAATGTTTTTCTGTAGATAACGAAACATTTTGAATACGCGAAAATCTCGCATACATGCAGTAACATGCTATATACATACGATATTTCACATAGAGCATGCGGTATGCATGTGGTATACATACGAAATTTTCGAATACATGTCTGTTGCTGTACACTATTTGAGTCATAACTCCAAACCGTTATAAGATTTTGCGAATTCTTTGCATTATACTGGTTACAATGATCATAAGCAACAGATTAACGCAAAAAGTTTGACAAAAAAACCTTTGTGGTAAAGACTAGTTAGGAAGACAGACAAATAGCGAAAAATAGCATTTTTCCATACAGAAAAGAAAATTTTTTTATAAAGTTCTCAATCATTCAATAAAATTAAATTTTGAGCATTTTTAAAATGTCAAAAAATAATAACTTTGCGTGAAGTGCGAAATTTATACAAATAAAATTCTGCTATTAAATAAATTCTCAAAATCAAGTCAAAACAATTGTGAGTATTTTATACAGTTGTTTCACCTTGCTCAGAATTTAATTTTAATTTCCAAGCTCTGACATTCTACGAGAATTCTAGTTAGGCACACAATTCTAATTCGTATACGAACAGTAGTCAAATATTATTCATATTGAGCAAATCTTTGAACAAAAAAAATTCTATTGTTGTATAGACGTGTCTGAGTATATCGCATATCTATTTTAGGCATGTACGAGAAAAATGCATAGAAACCAGTTTTTGTCGTTGCAATTGACAGGAAAAATAAACACACTAGAAAAAAAATTATTTTTAGTCGCAAAAAAACAATTTAAAAAATTTTTGTTTAACAAATTCAAGCGGAATATTGAAATTCAGCAGGATTGAATTTTAGCATTGATTAAAAAATCCGACTTCCTCTTTTCCCCATAGTTTTTAGTCTGAATGTGGAACATTGATTGAATTGTATTGTAATTAATAATTTTTTTGCTGCATTTCTAAGATAAATTTTCTCTATGGAAAATCCTTGTTTAATTAAATATGGTAGCATTCTTCAATTTTGTCAACCGCATGTTTAAAAATTGGCTTGATTAATCCGTTAGGTATTTTATAGCACCGCAAGCTCAAATTAATCGACTGTCAAGTTAACATCACATCATTACCTGATAATTTACAGTCTTTTAATCACACACATTACAATGTGCATGCAATTATTTATACAATTGCGTATAGTAAGGAATTATGAGCATTTAATTGAAATTGTGGGGATTAAGGGTAATGTACTGTTACAATATGTGTGTTATTTCTACATAACTGCATAACAAACGTCAAGAGAATTGTTAATTAAAATTTTCACCATAAATTCATCATTACAATAAATTTAAATGAGCAAGTGAGGAAGTGCTGAACTTGCTGATTCTAACATGAAATAACCATTGACAAATTTTAATTAAACTACTGATGAAATTAATTTAATTTCAATTTCAGTCTGCTCAATTATTTACCAATTGATTGTCATCCACTGAAAATGAGCTAATTTGGCTTGATATAGCTAAAAGGCAAATGAAATTAAATATCATTTACATTGACAATGGACAATGCTCAGCTCTTAAACACTGATAAAAAAGTATTTTAAATGGCATAAAGTTTGTGGCAATAAAGCACAGTTATGAGTCCTAAAAAGTAAATTTTATTAGACTGATTGTCGTTTAGAGAGCGAGTTATTATTTATAACTGCTTTTTTATTTTGAATTAGATTATAAATTCGGTCATCTTAGATCGACTATAAAAGGCGAGTCCGAGCGCGATTTTAGTTCTTTCCGCTCTCAACTACCTGATTAGAAGGGCAATGGTTTTAAAAAGAGTGAGGCTCTTTCAAAGTCGAGTAAAATTCTTTCAAAACTAGTGAAACTCATTTATTGAACTCTAAATGAACTTTGTCAGAACTCTTAAATAAAATCGTCTTGTTATTTCATCAAACTGATATTGATAAAGTCATATTTTAGCTAGAACTGATGAAGTTTTTTATGCTACTTATAAACACTCATAGAAATATTTTATGAGTCTAATAAAGTTTGCTTTTTAAAACTCATAACTATGCTTTATTGGCACAAACTTTATGCCAATTAAAAAACTTTTTACTCCATGAAGTCATTCAAGTGCTTTTAAATGAACATCATAGTGCAAAAGAAAAATTATTCAAAAAATGATCAATCAATTCAATTAAAAAATCTCAACCACATTATACATTAATGCATTGCATTCTCACTCTTTTATGTCATTCCTTTCATATCATTAATTCATCGGATTATTCTACAATCATCGTTCGCCAAAAAAGAGAATAAAAAAATGTGAATATGGCTGCGAGAAATTAATTTTCAGTGCGGTTTGTTTGCTGAAAAAGAAATTAATTTAAATTAAAAAGCATCGCATTAATTCATAATTTTTTCTCTCACTCACATTCCTTTTGCATTCGATAATTTTTCTCACACACAAAGAGATTTTTTCTCTCATTTATTATATATTTTGCAGATTTTTCAGTATCAGAATAAAAGTCACAAAATAATGAGATATAATTATTATATTTAGTTTACGAATATTTTTTGATTTATAATTTTTTATCCCCTTAAGACTATTTATGCATAAAAAATTCAAATTTATTCATGCATTACTTAAGAGACAAACTTCAAAAATTATTCCAACAATTAATCGTGTCTGCGTCTGTGTAACTTTAGTAGTTTGAATTTTTACCAAGGTGAAATTACTTTGGTGAATTTCTGGTTTGATGTTTTTTATCACAAACATTTAACTCGAAATTGAAAAACATAAAATTTAACGGTTTTTTAAATTTTAAATAAAATGTTTGTTTATTTTTGAAATTTTGTTTGTTCAAAGGAAAAATCAAGGGGTTGGAAACTGGGGTGAAGGTTCGCCCCGATTCGCCCGATTTCGCCCCGGTTCGCCTGATTTTCGCCCCGATTCGCCCCATTTCGCCCGATTCACCCCTTTTCCAACTGTCACGCAACATTTTTCCATTGTTTCGCAACATTTTGTTATGCAACATTGAACTAAAAATTTCGAATCCTTATTTTGCACGAATTTAGACTTTAAAACAATATTTAAGTATTTATAAAGCATTATTATACATTAAAATTTGTGGATAAACCAATTATAATCAGATTCTATGCAGTAATAAGTAATTTGTGGTTTGTTTATATTCAATTGTTTGTAAACAAAAAGTTCGCCCCGATTCGCCCCGATTCGCCTTTTGCCCCAGTTTCCAACCCCCTGGAAAAAATAATTCTGACGAAAAACGAATAAGTTGTGCAAAACAAAAAAATAACGAAAAATAGCGTCAGAATTAATTTCCCTTCCAAAAACTACAAACTTTTTCAGAAGTTTTGATACTTCGACTGCTCAAAAAATTGTCTCGGAACGTACTCTAAAAAGTAAGGTCACTCAAGATAGTTTGGTTGAGATGCTCTGTAGCGTTACGCTTAAGCGGCTTCATTAGTAGGAATAAAATTCTTGTTTGAGAGTCGAAAATAGCAATCATTAGCTTCTCTATGAACATGGAAAAAACGTACAGCCAACACTACATTGTGTCTGATATTGCAGGTTGTGATCAGGACACAACAGACTCTTCAATCTATTTGGCTAATGAGCTAGAAATTGCTTCATTCACTCAAAAATCAAATCCATCATATTTTCACCTTGTATTTGTTAATTTTTCAAATCTCAATTTATTACACAAAATTTGAGTTTTCTAGAGCAATTTAACACTGCAATACTATTAGTAAAGTATATAAATTTTCAATTAATTACAAAATTTAAGCAACTTGAACTTATATCAATCAAAATTTGTGAAATTTTTTAAAGTTATTTTGTGTTTGAAATTTTTCTAATTTCTCATTTAAATTTCATTTTTTTAACACTTTTCTATTTTCAGAATTGTTTAATTACTGGCAATAGAAATTAGTTAAAAGCTGCAAATTAGATTCTATTTTTACAACTATGCTTTACTTAATTACTTTTGAATTAATCAAAATCTTAGTCTATAAAAATTTTTCCTAAAAGTTCTTTCATCTTGCATTTTTTTCTCATAAATAAAAATGAACGAGAAACTTTCGATCGTTTAGCATCTTAAGATGTTTACATGCAATCGCATACATGTGTTTTTTTGCTCTTTGCACAAGAAGTAAAAAAGACAAAAAAGTTTGTCGTGTGCAGCATAAAGGAAGAAAGAAAAACATGAAGCTTGAGACATTTTCTGTCATTTTAATATTCAACGCACACACACATTAAAGTGGAGAGATAGAGAGACGAAATATTTGTTTATCAATTAATGGCGCCTCGAAGTGAGACTTAAGAAAAGTGAAATTGTTGTTGAGAAAAAGAGAAAAGTTTTATAATGAACAATAGTTTTTTAGTGCTGCACATAATAAAGGAAAATATTTTTGTAAGATGACGACAATGGAGTAGTTTTCTTGATTTGCTACTTTATAGAAACATTTTTGCTTTGATATAAAACTTTGTGGCTTTAAATTTAAAGAATTTGCACCAAAAATTTATTTTTTTTTCTGCCTCATTGAGTAAATTTTTCTTAAAAATTTTCACCAAAAAAAAGCTGATAAAAGCTTTCATGCGATAAATTCCAAAGTTTTTGCCTTTTGCGATGACACAATAACGTGTGAATGGCATCAGAGATTATTTTTGTTTAAAACTTCCATGATGTGCTCAACAGAATTCATCTGTGAATCTAATGAATGAACAGATAACAGAAATATGGGTATCATGAACCTTTTTTTTAAATTATCTCTCTCCATCGCGGCAATTTCGAAACTTTTTTTTTGGTGCTATTTGTGTGTGACAACGAAATAGGGATGACAGGACAAAGGAGATTCGATGGCAATTTAAGTCCATTCTGACACAAATAGTATATGTAAAAGACGAACAGGGTTATATGAGAATGCGTTTCATGCCCATGGGAAAAAGGATATTTTTTTATTTGTGCCTACTGACATTGATGACAGCTTGCTTCTAATTACTCGAACAATAACGAATGCAACAAATTAAAAGGCAATTTTTCAAATCATTGAACAATTTTATTATGATTGGATTTAAATAAAATAAAATTGGCGATATTGAGTGTGAAAATTGCGGTGAAAAAAAAAACAATTTTTCTCATTGAATTGAAGTAGCGAAAATTATTTTATTGTTATTCAATGATAAATTTTTTCCAAATTTGTATCAATGACAGTGGCTGGATAATTGCTATCATTATCATTTATTATTGATTTATTTTCCATTATCGAAAATAAAAATTTTTAACGCATTTTTGTATAGAAAATGCAGTTTATAATTTCAATTTGGCTGGCTGGGTGGCGGAACAAAAACTCGAAAACTACAACAGCTAGCGACTCCTGGTTTTTTGCATTTGAATTGTACTATCGAGTTTTTGGCCCACTGGCTATTTAAAACTCTCCCATTTATTGCTAAACTTGAGAAAATACCAAGGTAGAGACAGTTCCAAAAAAAATTTATTTTTTTCCTTGCTCGCATACTGAGATTGAAAAAAGTTAGGGTACTAGAAAAGCAAAATGAAAAATTTTAAATTTAGGCTAAATATGCAACAAAACTAATATTTTTATGTTAAATCATAATTCGTTTCAATAATTTAATATCTAAATGAAAGTTTTTTTGTCCTGCTTCAAATTTAAACAAAAATCAAACTTTTAAAATTCATAGAAAAATGTATGAAGAAAAAGCTTTTATGAAAATTCTTAAATAAGAAGAATTTTGGCCAAATCTTGCTTGTTTCTGATAGAATAACAAATAATAAGCTTATGTTGAAATTTTCATTGCAAAACACTTAAAAAATCAACCGAAAAACTCAATCAAAAATGTTAAAAAAAGCTTTTTGTAAAAGCTAGTACCCTAACTTTTTCACACTCAGTAGGCGAGCTTGAAAACTGAGAAATTTTTTTTGGAACTGTCCGTACCTTGGAAAATACGAGTTAAAATTTTCAAATTACAAAATGTAAATAAGAATTTTTTTCTGCGACGCGTTTTTCGCAATTTTACTGATTTTGAATTCAACTTGAGCGTTATTTTCAGTTCAATATATTTTTATTAAAATGTACGAATAAAAATTTTTTAATTATTTCAATATCAATATTTTAAATTAAAAACCATGAAAAACTTCAATAATATGAATTTAAATTACTGAATTGACTTCAGAAAATTCAATAGTTCTTTTTATTTGCTATTTATTTTCAAGGTAGAGACAGTTCCAAAAAATTTTTTTTATTTTTCAAGCTCGCCTACTGACATTGAAAAAAATTAGTACACCAACTTTTACTAAAAAGCTTTTATAAAACTCTTAAATAAACTACATTTTCAGTAAAATTTGTTTAGGTCTAACAGATTTCCAAATACTAAGCAAAAATTAAAAGTTTCGTTGCGAAATATCTTGGAAATCAACAGAAAATCTCAATCAAAATTTTTTTTATAAAAGCTTTCTAGTAAAATTTGGTGTACTAACTTTTTTTAATGTCAGTAGGCGAGCTTGAAAAATAAAAAATTTTTTTGGAACTGTCCCTACCTTGTTAATTTTGATCAATTTATTTTAAATAAAATTTCTAATTATAGAAACTGTTGATTATTTAATCTATTAATAAACACTGATCTGTAGCGACATAAATGCGCTTAAGTTAACCGATCTGTAAACGTGTACTTTATATATCTTTTTGATCGCTTAAACCAAACATTTTAGTCAAAATCAATAAATTATTCAGCTGTTTATCGACAATATTGTTGATTTTAATTGCTACTTAATTACCAATCTGATTTAAATTAATGAAAGCCATTCACATCAAATTTTGATTACTTTAAAGTAGCTTAGTTATATTTCAACTATTTGCAAAATAAAAATATAATCCCATCGATTTTCCAGTTAATTAATGAGAACCTACTTTATTAAATGAGACAGCATAAAGCTCATTTGACAAAAAAAGCTTCATTCGAATGAATATAATAATTTAAGAAGATGAGGAAGCGATGAGAATGAAAATTCTGATGAGCTTGCATGCTTTCTTTTCTGCTTTGGCATAAAAAATGAATGATTATATTTTTTTTTGCGAGCTGCTTCCAGCATTTTGTTTTGAGAAGAATGAAGAAAGAGAAAAAGAGAAAAAATTGAAAAATATCACGACTCATTTATTACTCTTCTTTCTTGTCGTGTTTTATTATTGCGGGCAATGAATGAATCTTCAGCAAAAAATAGAAAAGCATGACAAGTTTCTTAGCATTTTGCGAGCAAGTGTGTAACCTCTGTTAACCTTTTGTTGCAAACTCATCAATTTTATTGATATGAACAAATTAGAGTTTTGTTTTCATG